>JAJIZL010036892.1:0-21879 GCA_023969395.1 Amblyomma maculatum
CCCCCCCCCCCCCCCCCCCATAGTATGCCATCCAACAAAAAAATAAAAAAAAAAATGTCTCTAGCTGGACCTGAAGCAGATGACAAACTGGATAGGCACTAACTGGCAGTGCAACTTGCTACTCTTGGTGGCCAAGCCTACGCTGCATCACGCTGCTATCTGACAATGAGAAGCAAACCTGCCTGCCACCTGTCAAAAGCAGCATACCACTGTTGGGAGAGGTGGCACATCGCCTCATTTTATTTTACACTGAGTGAACAGGTGGCCCCTATTGTCTCTAAGGTTGTACCCAGCCTCGTATAATATTCCTGCCTGGCAGTCATAGCAGGCGGGCAACACATGGCTTACATTTTCTGCGCTGGAGAGATACGGGGGCTCTGGTCCTGAGCCCTGCGCAAGGGGGAGGGAGTGACTGTAACGGGGCTGCTTCGCTGGGCCGCATCGGAAGCCAGGTCCTCCTGGCTTGAGCATTGGCTGTTGGTGCGGGATCGACCACTGCACACACAAAGGACCAGTCAGGTATGTGGCCCATGACTCAAGGATGCGAGCGCTGGTACAACGAACACGTGCTATTAAAGAGGGTAATCAAGGCAAACACGGCTAATGCTCCAAACATGCGGAACCCTAGTGCATAATGTTGTCGATGTTGGGTGGTTGTGTCGGTTATGTGTTGGACAATCCTAGCCTCACAGAACAGTTACCAGGCTTTACTCTACCCTTCTTGTAGCAAAAGCTACACTGCGCTAGGTTTTCAAGCCGTCGGCATGGCACCGTGGCACCGTATACCGCATGAAGAAGAAAGAGAAAAAGAAGAGGAAGAAGAAGATGAAGAAGACACATAACTCGGTAGTTGGTAGAGGGGAACGACAACAGTGAGTTGCTAGGACAGAAGGTTCGTTCGAATATTGTGACGGCGGCACATTAAATCCAAATATCCGCAGAAAAATTCGCTGCAACACTCACAGCTTTCGCTCTATCACTAGGTTCAAGCCATGCTTAAACCCCCCCAATTTTTTTGTGCCAGTCTCCCCTAGCTAAAGCATTGGAGGAGGTTCTAGACATCACCCTTCCTTAGCACAAAACAAACGGTAAAAGTAGCCCCATGCATACGGACAACATCCACGAGAGCGCCCTCCTCAGCTTGCTTGAACAACATTCTCATTGCGTGGAGAGTGAATGCAAGAGTTTTCAACGACCATGGACTATGACGTGACGCCATTTAAACTGGGGTAAGTGGACTGTAACGAGTGCTGTAGAAAACTTATAGGTACAATGTTTTAGAGGAAAGCCTTAAGGCGAAGTAGAATTGAAACAATGACTTTCCCATATGAAGATTGACCCGAAAAAAATTATACCGACACCATTCCCACTTCGAGTTATTGATCAATTTGCTCTTGCCCTATGATTTGATTAGTTAGCCATTTTACTTAGTTCTGTTAGTAGAGTGAATGCCCTGGAAAGGTGGTGGTCCCAGATTCAAACACTGGACCAGGACACATGTTTCTTCAACTATGAAGTTTGTGCAAAAGCTGAATAGCACTCCTTATAGCCATATGGCTGAGCAAGGGTGGGTGTTAATGAGTACATACTACATCATATTTAGAATTAAAGCTAAGTTCTATATACTTGTGATCCCTCCTAATTTGATACATTCTAATTCTGATATATTACCACATATTTGCCAAGTAAAAAGTTTGTCCTATGTTAAAGAAACAATGCAGGCAATTCATTTTAATATTTGTTTAGAGTGAAAATTGATTCTCTGGCTCTATATGAGCATGCTGAAGGGCAACTCCAGCATTTTTCGTCGTCCACATTTTACAGTACATTATCCGCAGTCTTCTGACTTCTTGTGCCAAACTTCCCTTCCAAATGGCATTTTGTTGCACTGAAAATTAATTTTAATACTCTCCTTTTCATAGCCCCAGCTGTGTTATTTCTATAGGCATCGTTGCATGGGTGACATCAGTGCTTGCATGCAAACTCTGCGATATTTTCTCTTCATTTCCTGAAGGAGAAAATTTCAAGTTTGTTCTTGGTCATTTCAGAAAAATAATGTTCAAGCAGTCATTTATAGTCATTATTTTAGGCAGCCGACAGGCGCGCAACATGTTTTGTGACAGTATCTGTGACGTCATCAGTTGGCCCTTTGTCACTTCATAGGTCAAAACTTTCATTTCAGTCTCCCGGCCTGCTATTTTAACTGTCTGCCTCTGTCCAGCACAAAAAGTGGGTTTTTGTGTCTAGGTGACATGTATTCACGGGTGATAAAATTGATTTTAAATATTTTATTGCCTTCAATCTAAATTCGCAACATCCACACTCAGAAGAACTGATCAGCACCCTTCTGGAATGAATGTGGTGTAACAAATTTCCCGGGATCCCCGCTAAAAATTCACCCTCGATACTTGTGTTTCTCTCTCTAAATTTATCAGTGATGAAGACACCTGTATTTCATTTTCTTGTGGCCTTTTCTAGCTTATAAGAGCTCTGTTACAGAGCGGAAGCTTTACTCTCCGGGTTACAACTCCAGAGTTCCCCGGGTGTTGGCAAATGACCTTCAAGGCCTCGCAAAGTCAAACTAGGAATTAGTCATTTTAGTGGTGATTTAGCTATAGCTGTATAGTCATATGACCAGCAGTGACCAGTACCATTGTGACCTTGACCTTGTGTGAAGTGAAAGCATGCAGGTAAGGTACTAATTTCCGTACAGTGGTCAGAGGAATAAATGAAGCAGCGGTATGCAGAGCCTCTGCTCGCTTGCAACACTGGTTTAACCATGATAAGCCCTGCATTTTTTGGTCACAGTGATGTCATTAAAATGCTATAGCCTATCAAAGAAGGCCAATTTCAATAATTGTCTTCAGTGCCTTTTCAATGAGCATAATCAGTGCTAACCATGTAATAGTCAAGTCAACGCTTTGAAATTACAACTGCCAGTGCTTTCACGTTGTTTTTCTTTTTTTTTAAGTTTTATTGTGCTCCTGTGTATAGCTCTGTCTTAATCTTGTAGGTGAACCAGGCCAGTGCGAGGACTACAAGTCTCAAAAGTCAATGTTCGCATGCTCACATGCATGAGATCCTTCACTCTTACAGAAACGAATACCTGTCCACAGCATAAGTTGTGCAAGAAGTTAGAGGAAGGCACCCAACCCCTAGAGCGGCCCACAAGAGAGCCTACCTGCCAAGGAACTGGGTGATCTCGAAATCAAAGATGTGCTCCTTGAGGTGGGAAAGGATCTGTGATGCTTTGGGTGATCCCGGCAGGATTTCTTCGAGTGACTGCTGAGCGACCAGGGCCTTCTGGGAGAGGCGGTGAAGTGTGCCACGCTTCAGCACGGGTGACCCTGCAGATAAAAAAGAATTTCTGTATTGGCAGACATCAGCTGCGAAGGATATCCTTAGTGGGGCTCTGATTTCGTGCTACTGTAGAGTCTGTGCCTTTTTTTGTAATCTTATTAGGCATACTTGGCAGATATGTAACACCTCTGCTTTTAGAAAAAAGCGTCAGAATTCGGTTCTTTTCTTTTCCTGATTTACATTTATGACCTGCCTACTGGTATAACTTCTAACATGTGACTATTTGCTCATGACTGCAAAATCTATTGACCTCACTAATAGGAACGATGCCGAACTATTACAAAACAGCTTGAATTACATTGAATCCTGGTGCGGCAAATGGCTCATGCCCCTAAACACGAATAAGACGTCACTAATTACATTCCACCATTGACAGTCCTTTCCTTCACCTAAATAATACATATATATGCATCTAAACTTTCCGCAGTTGACTTATAATATTTTGGTGTAAAGATGCCGATTGCATGCTTGATTTTTCATGCCATAACTGCCGACCTATTTATTGCTTGTCGGTTTGAACAGGAATATGCATTTGCAGTTTGGGACCCTCACCAATCTAACCTTTCCCTCATCCTCGAATCCATCCAGAATCGTGCAACAAGGTTCATTAATTCAGACAAATCATTTTATTCAAATGTCCCTGATCTGAAGACAAAATCTAATCTTCGTTCCCTTGCGTCTAGTCGCAAAATAGCCTGGCTATGTATTTTTCACAAGTTTTACCTATTCACATCTGCAAATACTCTTGCACATCTCCATGCTTTCTTCATCCAGACAGCAAAAGACTGGAGTCACCTTCCTGCCGATGCAGAGCACACTTCAAAGCATTAGGAATTGTAGCTGCCTACCCATCATGCAATACCCCAACAGGGCTATTTGAGGTATAAAAAATAATTTAATCAAATAAATAAATTTATTCAGAAAGTATTACTTCTTTTCGAAGGAATGTCAGTCGGCAAAGACATGAGCGCTACAGAAGTCCAAACCCAAACAGCATAATATGCAAGATGAGAAACATAGCTGGCCAATCACAAGAGCAGATGCTGCACCATCGGCTACTAAGTAAACTTCGTTAGCTGCTAGGGGCAACCAATAAGGAGAATAATGACATGGGCAGTCACGTGGCCCAAGGCCTTCAATCTTTTGCACCTTGCGTGTAGAATCAAGCTGAGGAATCAGTTTTGAAGACGGGAAAACAACCTAAAGATAGCGCTGCTCAAAGCTGGCATTGCAATGATGCCGGGTTAGAAAAAAAAAGATGCCTATTTATTGCTGTTTCAAGCCCTGATACAGTTGATTGACAGTTTTTTAGAGTGCTATCTGGTAGATAGTTAGGACAATGGAGAAAATAAGCCACAGGAGCAGATGATACCTCGTTTTTAAAAAAAAACAAAATTTTCGCCATTTCTTGTAATTTGAAAGTTGTGTCTCAACCTCACCATTACGAAAGTGCAAAAATTAGTTACATTCAACAAACTAAATATTTAAACCAAAACACTTCTGCAGCTCTGGAACAAAGAATCCTTCAAGATAGTAATGATGTTGCGAATTTGCAGGGTCGCAGCGGAGCACCAGAGCAAGATGACCAGCGTGGCAGGCTTTTCATTCTGAACAGCCTGTGCCGTGCTTGCGTTCCAAGCACGCGCTGTACATCTTTATTTTCCGCTAGCACGGGCTGGTAACGCTGATCTCAGCGCCTCCGCTTTATAGCATCGGCGGGCGCTATAGGGCCCCTCGCCTAGACGGAACGCCGAAATGTACACGCCGACGGGGCAGAGATGGGGTTGCCACGGCGGCAAGCAGGTCTGCAGATAAGCCGGGAACATCTGAGGGGAGCTCCTGGGGAGGTGTCTCGAGGTACACGGGTTTGAGGCAATCTAGAGAGACGACCTCTTCATGACCACGCAGCAGGATTGTCGCTGATCTGGGCTGGTAACGCTGATCTCAGCGCCTCCGCTTTATAGCGTCGGCGGGCGCTATAGTGAAAACACACTTCTCTCCCCATAGGGTACACTTCAGAAGAGCTTTCGAGAAAAGTTCTGCTTTGATAGCTCATGCCCCCTCTCCCTCCTCCTTTTTCTTTGCAGATTTTAGCACCTGTTTCAGACTTGGACTGAACATAAAGTATGCAGCTAAAGAAAGAGATTAAGTGGTAACACCTGGTTTTTCAGAGTCGGCATTGGCGTCGGCTTCCAGGGAGTTGAGGTCAATGAGGTCAAGCGTGGGAACGGTGGCCTGAAACGCACGACTAGCTTCTGAGATGGGCTCCTTGATGAGCAGACTGAGGATGCATTCTTGCCACCCAGTCTGTGCTGCCAGCTGTGGTAGCAGTGAGGCGCTGTCAGTGAGCACTCCGAGGAGCTGCAAGGACAGAAAGGCATCGTGCGTGTGACAAAGAGAAACCAAAGTCAGGCTACTGGTACGAGATGCACAGTCCAGTAAGTAGCAACACAAAAGAACTCATCTCATCTTCCCTGCTGCATTATCTCTCACAGCACCGGCAACTTCCTTGACCTTAAAGCGACTGCGCAAATAATGGAGAGGTTACTGCATGGTAATAACGAAAAGGCTGTCTTCACTGAACAAGGGTGTGCAAATATTGAAATTTTCTACTTTAATCAGATATGAATATGAAAAAAAATAATGTCTTTGAATACTGAATGTTTGATCAGGAAAAACAAAAATTTGAAAATTACAAAATTGAAAATGTTGTTAGTCTTCTTTATTTTAGAATCCAGATGGTACTTGCAAATAAAATTAAACTAAAATTGTAGGAAGTGTATACCCTACCGAAAAATCAGCATAAATTTTATACAGGGTTCCGTATACTGGGTTTTATCTGCAGGAAGGACCTGCATAAAGCCGAGTGTAACTGTCATGTCACTGCTGAATACAGTAAACACTCGTTAATTAGGCCTTCAAGGAATCAAAAAAAAATGTAAGAACTACCGAAAACTCAAATTATCGATTGGGTCTGAAAAAAAAACTGATGAAAACTGAAAACAGTTTGCATCACAGTAACTGTATCTGATGAACAGCTGCACTACAGTTGTCAGCATCTGAAATAGAACCGAAGAACAATGTTTTTTTGCTGGCTTGATATCTTCACTAAAACAGAGGCTACAAGCCCGATCTTCAAGATCCTTCCGTTGGTTCTCTTGCTTCTACATGTACCCAGAGTGTCTAGCAAACCCCTAATTTCAAAATCCCTGACTTTTCCAGATTTTTCCTGATTATTTCAGTTCAATTTCCCTGACGAGTGAAGAGGCTCAACAATGCAGCTGCTGATGATAATGAGCATAACTGAATAATTCACAACAAAAAGCTATTTATTAACTATATTCTGCAATTTACAATAGTGGAAAGGCTGTCATTTGTGTTAACGGCTGTAAACGTCAAAAGTTGAATGAAATGCCTCAGAGCATGTGATCACCCACACCATAAACAGCCAATCCAATCTAATCCAATATGGCTGCGCACGCGCTTGATAGCACAGCTCACATGACCGCTGCTGGTGCGGTTAGTATTCCTGCTTTTTCTTGCGTACTACTCTCACGCAGCACTTTCGCATACTGTGGCAGCTCAGCCATGCGCTGGCATAAATAATATATCGCACCTCACCTTGCGGCGTGGCTGTGGCCCTGCACTGGAGAGACAGCAAAAAGAATGCATGAATAACATACTTGCTATGCGTCAGCTTGAAATGAAAATGCACTACAAAATACATCGTCCCATTATCCCTCACTTGCAAAATCTTTTATGGTTTTCCAGACATTCCAATGATTTTCCCCGGTGCATAAAATTTTCCTGAGAATTCCCAGTTTTTCCAATTGCTAGACACTCTAGTACCACTTTGCCATTCATAACTTCCACCACCATCATCATCATCATCAGCCAGACTATACCCACTGCTGGGAGAAGGTCTCTTCCGTTTTCCTCCAATTAGCCCGGTCCTGTGCTAGCTGCATCCGCTTGACTCTTGCGAACTCCTTAACCTCATCTGTCCCCCTAACTTTCTGCCGCTTCCTGTTATGCTTCCCTTCTCTTGGTATCAAATTTGTTACCCTTTTCGACCGTCGGTTATACTCTCATTGCACTACATGCCCCGCCCATGCCCATTTCTTCTTTATTTCCACTAGAATGTCATTAATTTGAGTTACTTCTCTGACCCACTCTGCACGCTTCCCATCTCTTAACATTACAGCTACAATTTTCCATTCCACAGAGCTCTGCATTTGCCCTCAACTTGAGAAACCCTTTTCATTAGCCTCCATGTTTCATGCTTCAGCCCCATAGGTGTGTACACGTAAGATGCAACTGCTGTATACTTTTCTGTTGAGCGATACCGGTAAGCTGCTACTCATAATCTGCGAGTATTTGCAAAATGCTCTCCATCCCAATCTTATTCTTTTAGTTATTTCACTTTCTTGATCAGGATCTGCTGTCTGTCCTAAATAGACATAGTATTCGCCTACCACTTCCAGTGCTTCGCTACCTATTGTAAACTGCTATTCCTTCCCGAGGCCGTTGAACATTACCTTAGTCTTCTGAATCTTGATTTTTAAGCCTATATTTCTGCTTTTCCTGTCTAGGTCATCAATCATTTTTTAAAGTTCATCCCCTGAGTTAACTAGCAAGGCAAGTTCATCAGCAAATCACAGATTACTGAGGTGTTCTCCATCAACCCTCACACAACTGCTCTCATTGCAGGTCTCCGAATACTTCCTCTAAGCAAGCGGTGAGAAGTACTGGGGAGATCGTGTCTCCTTGCCTACCACCTTTCTTTATGGGAATGTTGTTGCTTTCCTTATGCAGAACTATGGTTGCTGTGCAGCCAGTATAGCTATCTTCTGGTACTTTCACATGCAGCTTGTCTACACCCCGGTTTTATGATGCCTAACTATACACCATGTTCTGGGCTGACGCACTATTTAAGCCATTCTACCTCACATCCTTATCCCTTCTACATATTCACTAGAGCATTATTATAACACAGTACATGACAATAAAGTAGTGAGCTATCTACAGTCACTTCTAACTGTAAACAAATAAATGTGTCAATCATCAATAAATTTGCAGAGAAGAGCTGTACATGGATGTAGCTGACAAAGCCAGGATGCAATCTGTTCACGGGTGTCAATAAAAACTCTTCTCAAAGCTGCAGGCGATCTCTTGTAGTGTTTTTCTGGATGGTTACCTTCTTTGCAGCGTAAAATTTGAGTTCAATGTCCATGGTCTTGATAAGGTTGAGCACAGCGAGGAATCCTGGAAAAGCTTGTGAGATGTCTGAAATAATGCAAGGTAAAGCATAATGCATCTTCCACCTGAACATTTGGTGCCAATGTACCAGCTGCACATCCAAATCCAACGCATAACATTCCATTAAGACCATAAAAACAGCAAGGCTCTTCTAAGGAGTTATGCATGCAGCAAAACCTTGTTGATACATTTTCTTTAATGAACAGAAAAAAAGTCTATCCGGGAAAACGTATGATACGAACTGTCCGATTCTGAAAAAATTTAACTGCTGAATGAGGTACAAAGGCGTTTAGAATTGAGACTTTCACTGCATAAAAGTGTAGATTAGCATTTATCGACATAAAGCATGCCCAGCACCTTTTGTTTTAGCTCTTAGTCCGTATTTGCGTTTCCCTAAGCGTGGATGAGGTTTAGTACCAAATCAGGTTCGTAGAAGGCAGTCACGAGTCGAGATCACTTCTTTGGTTAATTTCAGATGCTTCACCCCTCTGTATCAGTGATATGTGGAGAAGCGGTCACAATGGTTTACTCAATGGTTTACAGCCTTTGCGGTTTTGCTCGCACTGAGTCCCTCAGACCCGGCCCGCTTGTATACAAGCGAATATGCTGGAAGTTATTAAGTGGTTCACCCTTATGCCCCTAAGGCACTGCAAGAAGCCACTGTGCTTCTCCTTATGAAGTCATTTTTCCTCCGGAACGGGCACCTTGTATGTTGGCTCGTTGGCTTTCTTTTACTGGCTTTGCCCCTTTGCATCCATGCTCTGCAGGAAAGCAACTATGGCGAGTGAGCACTGCTGATCGGTTTTTCATGTAGCAAGCGCTAAATCCTTAGTACACTTCCGATTGATCGCAAAATGTAATATAAGCCCACTATTTGATCATAATTTTGAACGTAGTAGCCAGAAAATCATGTTATCTGGGAACATATTAATCGGGAGAAAAACAGTGTAACTCTACAAGAGATGCTTACTGCCCGTGATTTTGAGCATACGAATCGGAAAATCGTATGAACCGGGAATGTATCAACGAGGCCCTACTGTATTATAGTATGTCATGCCTCATTTTCCGGCACTTCCTTATATGCTAGGTTCTTGAGTCGTTTTTTATCTTTCAATGCAATATAGTAACATGCACATAGACGGCATAGCAGCAGTAAATTAGTGAAATGCTTACTTTTCAGGAGGTAAGTGACTAAACTAAGATGAAAACATGATGATGAGGATGACTTTATTAGTAGCACAAAAGCAGCCCAGCCAAACAATGCCTAGGGCTAACTAATATGTTTAATCTGCAAAAGGCAAGGTCAAAGACCAATTCTTCCAACCACTTCACTCACAAGAAATAGGAGCACGAGGTTAGTGGAAAGCTTGTTTGCCACTGAATAAGTGAAGTACAGTAGTAAATTTGAAAGTTGGGCGAGTTGAATCTTGTTCATATTGAAGGTAGCGCAAAAAAAAAAAAACGAGGACAAAGGAGTAGAAGGACACAGCACGAGCGCTTCTACTCCTTGGTCCTCGTTTTTTTTCCACTACCTTCAATATGAGTGAAGTACAGTCACCGACTGATATTTCGGACTTCAATAATTCAGACCAGCGTGATATTTTGGACTTCATTCAGGAACCCTCATGCGCTCCACAGGAATGTGTACATTTTCACGACCGATATTTCGGGCCCTATGGTGTCCAAAAGTTTCTATTTTTCGGACCAAGTTTGACGCCAGCAATACTGTGGAGGTTCTTTTTTAGCCGAAGGCTAGTTTTTTTTGGCATGACATAGACACGAGCAGGCAGGCATCACTGTTGCAAACAATCGGCTCTGCACGGCCGTGGAAGCGAGGCAGGACTAGCTTGGCTCTCTTTTCATCGTTGCCGTTTGACGCAGTGGCAATAAGGAAACGCTCTTCATTGTTAATGTGGTATCCGACCAAAAGTGCGTCATCTGACTGAAAATGGAATGTGAGAGCCATCCGCCGTGGCTTGCTCCAAAGCCGGCACCGCCACCCGTGAGGAAAAGCAGGGGAAAAGGGTAGATGCATTCACGGAGGCTCTCGTTCTACTTGCTTTTTTCCCATGAGTTCCATCTCGCGGTCACCGCTACCATCGTTAACCATGGAAACTGAATGTTATTGCTTCGTGGGGCGCGTGCATTTGTTCGCGGAATGAGCATGACCTGCAGCTGCGTCACAGTATGTCGTGAAATAGCATGGACATGACAAAACCATGACTGGCCAAGATATTCTAACTGGAGGGTTATAGTAGTTACAGCTTACCACGATCCCCTTTTGGCGGTGCACCGCAACGCATGCGGTGACCACCTTGAGTGAGTTGCATGCTTCCCAGTGGCGCACATGCTTGCCGCATCAGCACCAGTCAGCGCGCGCACACTGGTCACAGTGTTTGCCGTATCGGATCGTGTTAGCACGTGCGCGTGGCTGGTGTGTGGAAGCTGATCGCAGTAGCAGACCGCGCGCTACGCTATTACTCCCTATTATCGACATATGAATGAATCATGGGGAGCGGCAGAGTTTGCCATTTGCAAAGTTGAGTTTTCACAAAAAAAGTGAGTTTTTTTTCAAGCTCACGAATTTTTCTAATTACTCGATTATTCAGACCGTGTCCCGCCAAGACCGAAAAAACGGTCAGTGACTGTACATCAAGTGGCAATAATGATACATTAATAGATGCATAAAACAAGACTTTACCATTGAAGTGCTTACCTGACATGAGTATCAGGTTGACAAGCTCCCTAGCTACTTCACTAGTCACATCATTTGATGACATTAGACCAGTTAGAGATGCAAAGCCTACTTCAGCGAGCCGTAGCCGTGATTTAGACTTCTCATAAACCTTGTCGGACCTCAGCAGTGCCTGAATCAGCTGGAATCAATAAACAAAGGTTCAATAAAAGAGATTAAAAAATAAATAGCAACAAGCGTGCCGCCACTAAGGAGATCACTAAAAAGATAACAAGGAAGAAATGGTAGGAAAACAAAAGCGACGTACACCGACTTGCATGAAATAAACACCGAAGAAAGAACAAATGCATTCACAAAAAATGTAACTAACAGAGTAACAATCAAAACGGTTGGTCAAAGCCTCTATCCTGTCCTGAGGCTGCGCACAAGTTGTTCTCTCCTTCACTCTACTCGTTACACCATACAAAAAGCAAACTGATCCCAAACCTAGCAAAACCTAACTCCTAAGAAACAGAACCCCCCATCCAATTGCATGTATTTGTCTCACCTTAAGAACCTTGACCTTGGTGCAGCTGGAGAACTCCCTGTTGAGTAGAATGCAGTAGAACAGCTCGGCAGAGTTTGGCTCGTAGAGAAGCAGTACAAGTTGATCTTTCGTTGTGGGGCTCTCAAGTAAGTGCAACAGCATCTCAACCATTTCCTTCGCCTGTGAAGTAAATAAAGTCCTTCAATTAGAGTTCATCAGATCACTTAGGTCCTTTGGCATCATAAACTGCATTTCAGGCTCCATACGAGTCACCAAGCATGCATTGCACATTGAATAGGGGTATGGGAATATTGAAATTTTTTAATACAAATTGAAGATGAATATGAGAAAAAGTGACCTCAAATATCAAATACCTGATCAACAAAAAAATAAATAAATAAATAAAAAATAGCAAACACTGTTCATCTTGTTTATTTCAGAATTCACGTTCATTTGAAAATAAAATTAAACTAGAATTTGCACAGAAGTGAATAGTATGCTCTACTGAAAAATCCAGTATAACTTTTATACAGAATTCAGCAAACCGGTTTTCTGTACAGGAACGACCTGCATGAAACCGGGTGAAGCTGCCATATCACCGCTGAATACAGTGAACTCTTGTTAATTCTTCAGCCTTCAACGGCCCGGAAAAAAACGTCTATTGAATGGGCCAGAAAAAAGTGCCAAAAAACATTTGCATTAAAAAAATTTTGTCTTACGAACACCTGCACAATAGTTGTCTGCATTTGAGATGCGTGAGAATAACATTTTTTTTTTTTTGGTTTCGGCCCCAAAATGGCCTCATCGCGTTTTGTGAAGAGGGACCATTCCTGCACTGCAAGCCCACGCAGTCAAACATTGCAATGAAGCGCATAGTGCGATGAAAGAGTGGTGAATACGAACATTTTCGGCATATTTGGTAAATTTAAAATATTCGAAAAATCCGAATAGTATCAGTTTTTCAAATATGAACAGGAATCGAATAACAAACATATTTGATTCGAATCCAAAATTTCGGATATTCACACAACCTCAATATTGAAGCTTTACGGTGACTAGTTCCCCAGCTGGTGTTTTATAACTAATAGCATGTAGTAACAAACAACAACAAAAAATCTAATATTTACACTTAATTGCTGTTTGAGTGATCAATACATATAAGTGGCAGGTGAGGGGAATGTTCTGCAGACTGAAAAAGCATAGAGAGTTTACAAAATGAGTGTACTGTTTAGCACCTATGCTGAACAGATGGCATGCAAGACTGGTGGGGCACTAAAGAGTATCCATACACATATTGCAATTCATAAAACAGCACATTTGCACCACGCAGTCTAAACAAACATGACTCATGTAGCAAGCTAACAATAAAACCTTGCAACACATAGAAACAGAGTCCCAAACAAAGTCTATTCAAAATCAATCTGGCCGTCATATGAGAGAAACTCAAGGAGAGACTGATAACATGCGCTTTTTAACACGGATCCAAATTACCATAGTTTCTAGATTGTTTATGTGCACAGAAGTGCACTTATCACCAGTGCCTCTGTTTCAATGCAATAGCTTTAGAGTTGTGATGTAAGGGGTTCACAGATGAGAATTCAGAGCCAGTAGCAGTAGCTCTCAATTCTCCTCTTTCATCACTAAATTCCTCATCATTTGCTAATCCTAGCTGCATCTTTATCAGCATATTCAGCATTTAATCCAATTCACATACTTCTTTTTTCCCTGAGAATGGTAGACACGTTCAGTAAACTACATCTTCCAGACAAATGGCTGTTTTCTTTTCAACTTTGAGTTCAGTCATCTACAAAAAGCAAGCCTCACTGACAGTTCCATTACTTTTCCACTCACACTAAATTCGAAGAGATGCGCCACACAGAGTGCCATGTGAAGAACACTGCACTGCACGCCCCAGATGTTCAAGCGATCATGCACTCAGTCACAGGCAATGTACCAAAAGAAATGCAAAACCTGGAACATCTAACCCCACAATCGCCTCACGCCATTTTCTTTTGCATAAAAAAGCCGCTCTCAAACTGGAGCGAAACAACAAGAGAAGCTTGGTGGCTGGAACACGCAAAGTGAAGCATGCCGAAGTGTGCCATGCGGAATGAAATAAAACACGAAGCAGACACATGAGGATGACCACTACAATTCAACGGAACGAGAGTGTCTGTGCATTCACTCCAACAGATTGACAAGTTTGTACATTTCTTCCATATGACATACAATCGCTACATGGTCAAGCTGCTTTTGTTCATGTTTAGTTTCGTTCAATATAGGCTAGGTTACGTTAGGCCAGGCTAGCCTAGGCCAGGCTAAGTTAGGATAGGTTGGTTTGTACTTTTCTTTCATCTGACACGCAACCATGATGCCTGCATATAATAAAGCTACTTTTGTTCACAATAATTGCACGCTCACGTTTGTTATAAGAGGGACTGACCGACAACCATTAACCATAAAATTAGAAGTGCCAGCAATGATAAAACTCACCAATTCTTCTTTCCTTTGAGACAGCACATAAGATACAATTGCGTTCACATCTTGGATGCTGACGTCGCGCATCATGTAGAATTTCACCAGTGAAAGAACTGCCATGCGAATTGTCTTGACATCATCAGATGATAGTAGGCTGCAGTCACTGTTAGTAAAGAGAACGAAAATTCACATAAAATAGCATTATTCTACACTAAGAAAAAAAAAAAAAAAAGCCACATCTGACCAGAGGTCTTGCAAATGTCAAACACTACCTTGTATTTAAAAAAAAGAAAGAAATAATATTTAGTGAAGCCTCGACTATTACTACACTGAAAAGAAAAAAATCGGAGCTTTTGCCATGAAGGTAACGCTGTAATATTCCTGCCACACGGGCACTTGTAAGACCTTGAGAGTTAAGGTCATCATCATCATCATCATCGTCAGCCTGACTATACCCACTGCAGGGCGAAGGCTTCTCCCATATTTCTCCACTTAACCCGGTTCTGTGCTAGTTGCATCCACTTGACCCCTGCGAACTTCTTGATCTCATCGCCCACCTAACTTTCTGCCACCCCCTGCTACGCTTTCCTTCCCTTGGAATCCAGTTTGTTACCTTCAGCGACCATCGGTTATCCTCTCTTCGCACTACATGTCCTGCCCATGTCCATTTCTTCTTCTTAATTTCCACTAGAATGTCGGTAACTTGAGTTATTTCTCTGACCCACTGTGCACGCTTCCTATCTCTTAATGTTACCCCTACCATTTTTCGTTCCATAGCCCTCTGGGTTGTCCTCAACTTAAGTAGAACTCTCTTGGTTAGCCTTCACGTTTCAGCCCCATAGGTGAGTACAGGCAAGATGCAATTGTTGTATACTTTCCTCTTGAGCAATACCGGTAAGCTGCTAGTCATAATCTGCGAGTGCTTGCCAAATGCGCTCCATCCCAATCTTATTCTTCTTGTTATTTCCTTTTCATGGTCCGGATCTGCGGTTACTGCCTGTCCTAAGTAGACATATTTGCCTACTACTTCCAGTACTTCGCTACCTAATGTAAACTGCTGTTCCTTCACGAGCATGTTGAACATTACCTTAGTCTTCTGCATATTGATTTTCAAGCCTACCTTTCTACTTTTCCTGTCTAGGTCATCAATCATTATTTGCAGTTCCTCCCCCGAGTTGCTTAGCAAGGCAATGTCATCAGCAAATCGCAGATTACTGAGGTATTCTCCATCTACCCTTATCCCTAACTGCTCCCATTCCAAGTCTCTGAATACTTCCTCTAAGCAAGCTGTGAATAGTACTGGGGAGTTAAGGTGGTTTGCTCCAAAGGCGGTTGACGCGCAGCTACACGGCAATGTCGTGAGCCCTTTGCAATAAAGGCTCGTAGCAGGAAAGGAGGCCGTCAGTGGCCTTCAGCTGCGTAAAGGAGCAGCCCAAGGCTGAGCGTCACTGAGCGGGCTAAGAAAAAAAAAGCTAGAAAAACAAAAAAGTTAACACAAATATAATTTTTGATAATATATTTGGGCTAATTGATTCTACTTAGGCGTTAACTTTGCATTTCAATGAACTTAAAAATCTCTGAGTGTTGATAGAAGACTTCAAACGTTTTCAGTAGCTGCATCGACATACGGGGTCAGAATGGAAAGGAAAAAAGAAAAACGTGTTAATAAACAACCGATTCAAACCTTCAGAATCTTTCTAATTATTAATGAGTTGGTTACTTTTACTAACATATATAAGGGCAGTCTTGTTCACTTTTTACTTAAGCTGAAAGACATTGTCTACTTTGATTTTGGTAGTTGTTACTAGCGCCATTTCAAGTGCAGCGGTTGACAGCCCTTGTGATTGCCGCTCGACAGACGGTGCTCACGGTGAATACCTCAATTATCATCATCATCTCTCTTTGCACTTGCCGTGTAGCTGCACTGCTTCTCCTTTTTAGTTTTGCTCCTTTAATGCAATAAACCTCTTTTGCAGTAAAGACCTTGGATAAGTGCCGTGTGACTGGGGTATAAGTCATGACTTACGTGTCAAACTTCAGCTACAGTCATGTAGAAATCACTGCTTATAGTTATGGCAGCTGAAGTACACTACAGCCTTTGTTGATCATGTTGCTACTACTGCCACCAAGAAGCAGCACTAATTAGCATTCAATTGAAGTGGTGACACTGCTTTCAAAGCTGACAAACAAAAGGAACTAACCTGTAAAACATCTGTACCATGTCCAGCAGAAACCTAGGCCCATACTTTTTCCTGAAGTACTTACGATCTTCTTTGATTATAGTGGTTAGATACTGTATGTGCCCTGCAGGAAACAATGCACACATTTAATGTTACAGAAAAGGAAAGGTGGTGCAGCAAGTACAAAATATGATGCATGCTATATGTTCTGACAAACCATCCCTGTTGACATCTGGCAGAGAAGCCAACTAACCGTACGAGCATGCATATTCTAAACTGCCAATGAACTACTGCCTCCACAAACTCTGACGAGCTAGCGAGGTTTTATTTATGGATTTAAAAGTATTGATTTTTATTTCCAAAGCAAATATGAAGCAATCCTGGTTAACAATATTTCTAAAACAGAGATCTAAATGATGTCCATGTTAGAATAAGGTAGCAAGCCATGACCATTTCAATACTGCTTTTATTAACCATGAAATGCTATTAGCACCTGTTGTCGGTGACCTTGAGGTGACATCGAAATAAAACCAAGAGCTAACATCCGGGCCCAGATTTCCCTTCATCTGGGCACTGAACCATGAACATCCAAACACCAAACAAGATTTAACGAGACAAGTTCGTTTTCTCAGGCTTCTGCACCCTCCCTAAGGGTGGCGCCACGGTGCCACCACTCTCAAACAGAACGCTGCCCAACGCCGGCAGTCGAGACGACAGCAGCTCGAAGAGCGTTTGGGCATTTAAAATGAAGCCTCTCACAGTGTTGCGGCGTTTCTCTCTTTAGCAGACGGTTGTATACACGCTCGGGGAGCACTCGAGTGCGCTGCTGATCCTACGTTCCTGTCAGACTAGCGTCTCTTCGTGGCCGCATAAACACTTGCATCGTTCTACATTTCAATGCCCCCATTGTCAGAGCTGCTTAACCCGAGCAATTGAGCAACAATGAAAGGAAAGTAAAAAGTGTCTTCCGGGAAGCAGTCGCTTTGCGAATTTTACGCCACAGAATAAGGATGCTTGCCCTTGCTGAACGCATCACGATTACGCAGATGCTCACAAAGGTGACAGGACCACCACAGACTACAACTGGCTATCTCACGCCACACACTGCAGGCGATAGCTTTGACGTGGCAAGAAAAACCTGTGAGAGACACTGAGCATGTTGCCCTGTTGGAAGAAAAGCTGTGGTGTGGTGCAGTGTGCTGTGCACTGGACTCATTTCAAGACTGTGGCTAGTACCATCTAGGACTGACATTCTATGCCTATAACTATTTCGTGCTTACATCTACCCTCGATTACGGGAGAGTAATTTTGCAGCAGCTGCTAGTTGCCTGCAAAAAAACACCAGCATGTCTGGAGGAAGAAAATACAGCACAGGGGTTGAGAGAAAACCTTGTAAGCTGTTCTAGTCCATGTTAAAATTACTGCCATGGCATCTGCCAAGGATGGTAACCACAAAAAATGTATTATAAACAAACAAAAAAAAAAGGTGTAGTTACAGCGACACTCTCCTTAGAATAAAACGAGAAATGAATAATAAAGACTCTTTTGAGACACCATATGGTGCAATATTTTCCTTCATTTTCAACTGAATAAAGGCGCATGTTTGACAGCTTCCAAACTTCAATGTGCATACAGTAGAATCTCGGTGATACGAAATTCAGAGGGAGACGAAAATTTTCGTATCACCCGAAATTTCGCATCACCAAAAAACGAGCAAAATCCGTTTTCAAGCCTTCCAACAGGTACGAAATATTTATTTTCGTTGAAAGAAATCACGTATATCCTTCTGCACCTTCTTTTCCGCGAGATGTGATAACAGAGAGTTTTGAAAACTGAAAAATTGGGCCGCTGTCTTCTCCCGCACAGACTCGGAGGTCACGGCGCGCCGCAGAACATCGATGGCGTGTATAGTTTCTGCTGCCGTCGGCGGTGGGTCATCAACGCTTTGGTTGTCGTCATCTTTGTCACTGCATGGAATGCCAGGCTGTGATGACGCTTCATCCGCAATATCTTCAACCGTGCGGAGACCACAGGTGGCGAGGTCGTCGTCCGCGATGACGAAATCGTCGATGCAACAGTCGACGCCAAGTTGATTCCAGACATCGATGGGAATCGGGTCTGGCACTTGCGAGGCAGTAGCCACAGCGGATTTGAAAACCCCACACTTCGCGAAACATGTGGCGATGGTCGTAGGAACGACGCGATCCCAGGCAATTGCAAGAAAATGCACAGCGGCCAGAAGAGTGATCTGGAGATTCGCCTCCTTCCTTTCAATCTTCGCGAGGAGGCGGCGCACCAACAAAGCTTTGAAATGGTGCTTAACATTCCTTATAATCCCAGCATCCAGTGGTTGCAAATGACTTGTTGCGTTCGGGGGCAGGAACACCACCTTAACACTCTGTTGTGTCATTTGTTTTGGATGGGCGGTGCACTGGTCTAGCAGCAAAACTATTTTTCTGTTGTGGCAAGACATCTTGCGGTCGAGGTACGTGACGAATTCCATAAACAAAGAAGACGTCATCCATGCTTTTTTGTTCGCCTTGTAGACGCAGGGCAATCGACCGGCTGCCTTAAAGCATCGGGGCTTTTGATATTTGCCAATGACTGTCAGCGGCATCTTTTCCGATCCGTCGGCGTTGCAACAAAACAAAACTGTGATACGTTGTTTGCTCTTTTGTCCGCCCCGGCAGGCATCGCCTTTAAAGCACAAACTTTTTTCGGGCTGAAGATTGTAAAACAGCCCTGCTTCATCTACATTAAAAACATCACGTG
The DNA here is from genome assembly GCA_023969395.1 of Amblyomma maculatum. Lineage (NCBI taxonomy): Eukaryota > Metazoa > Arthropoda > Arachnida > Ixodida > Ixodidae > Amblyomma > Amblyomma maculatum. Next base: position 19,271 of record JAJIZL010036892.1, read on the forward strand.
CCTCATATCCCGCTATGCAAGACGGCAGTGTGGTTGTCATCCAGTCTTCCACGGCGGAGGCGTCGACTTTTTTTCCTTCGCCACAAACGGTCTTGTAGGAAAGATTATGACGCACCTTTAACTGGTGAATCCATCCATCGGAGGCCTGAAAGTCACCAATTCCAAGTGTGAGTGCAATGTCCACTGCCTTCTCACGAAGCACTTTTCCGTCGATGTTGACGCCGGCCGCCGTGACCTCTCTGAATCACGTTAGAAGAACCTCTTCCAACTTCACATGGTGGGCAGTTTTGGCTTCTTTAGAATTCATCGCGAAGTGCTGCAGATTCTGCATAATTTGGTCGCGCTGACCAACGATCGTTGACAACGTTGACAGCGGCAGGCCTAGCTCCTTGGCCATGTCAGTGCGCCTTTTCTTGGACTCTTTGTCCACCTTATTTAAAATTTCCAATTTGTCTTTAAAGGTCAGTGCCTTTCTCTTCCGTGACATTGCAGTATGATGTACCTTTTCGCGTTGCCGAGATATCACAAAACGACGCGCTATCAACGCGGTGCCAGCCTCAACAAACGAGAAAACGAAGCAATGTGTAGCAACGTGTTGCCGCTGCAGCGGAGACTCCGGAAAGCGGAAGAGCGTGGCCTGCGGGGCGGCGGAGAAATGTGGAGAGGGCCGCAAGGCTGTGCGCACAACTAAAGCAAAAACAAAATGCGGGGGGAGGGGAGAGAAAGAGAGAGCAGGAGGGGGGGGGGGGGGGGGGCAAGATATCCCCGCCTTCCTTCGCCAACTTCGCTGCTGCCGCGGGTTGCCAAGCCGGTTTTTTCCCGCTGTAATTTTTTTTTCTTCTTTCGCGCGCGTGTGCGTGATCCGTGTTATCAGTGCTGCGCCACTGCGCACGCTTTTCTCGCTGTGCGTGTGTGCGTGGGCCTCGACCAGTCGTGATACCGAAGTTCGTATCACCCGCAGCGAAAAGAACAAGTGTTCGGAACATCCGATTTTTTGCCCACTAAACGCAATGCAATTCGGCCGGGGAATTTTATGAATTCGTATCACACCGAATTTCGTATCAGCCGAGTTCGTATCACCGAGATTCTACTGTATTTCAAAAATATTCACACTGACAGATAGTTCTGCTAGACGAAGCCCGGACTGAAGAGAACTTTACTACTTTTGATATGTGGCTATTTCAATTGTGTTTACGGGATAGAAAGTAGAGCAAGACCAACAGAAGAGGTTTCAAAACTGATGTAACACAAAAACTGCTTACACAATCAAAGTTCCCTCTATTTCTTTTTATTTTATGCAGAATGTTTCAGACAGTAACACTTCTCTAACAGCTTACACTGATGATACTAAAAGTGGCACAGTTAAAGCGTACCAAAGAAGGGGTGATCAACCTAGGAAATAGATTGCCCCCCTTTCAGCCACTAAAAATGAAAGCGTAGCCAAATGTGGTCTCAGAAACCAAATGAAAAAGAAAAGCATGTGTGAACTGGCCCCCAGAGTTTAAAGCAATAAGCTGTGCCCACGCAGCAGAGTGCCTTCTGTTTCTCAATAGGGACCATCGTAACATGCGGAATGGTTTTGCTCACCTAGTCTCACTGCAAAGCTCCCTTTGCTCCAAATTCTGAAGTCAAATAGGACGTGCTGGTACACAAGCTGCAACATTTCCTGAGCATTTTCCACGGTGCTCGCATTCTCAACTAACAACTGCACAGCCATCAGCACATTCACGTCGATGCAGTGGCCTGGAACCTGTGGACCATGTAATACAACACATTTCAGCAACAATGACTTTGAAAAATCTGTCCAAGATAAGAGATAAAGAGAAAAAGAAAAAGAAAAAAAAAGTAAAGGACACGGCACCGTGATGTCTACTTTCCTCTCTCCCCTTTTTGCTGCAATGTTATCAGCGTTCCTGCTTTGACATGCTCCTTCAACAGTGTTAAAAAAAACATCAGGTGAAGATCTAATGACTGCCAGGCTTAGGCTCAGCAGTTCCTTCATAGCAAAATCAGCAGGCATATGTGGTTGAGAAAATTTAGCCAGGTAGAACTTTAGGCACTGAATGAACTCTATCAAGACTGCACGGCACGAAATGAATCGGGTACTTTGTTCAGGGCTTCGCTTGGGGCACTTTTCACCCTCTTGAGTTAAAGCTACTGACTGCCCATTGTTTAATTGTAACAAGTAATTGATTACTACTGCTAATAATGATGCCAGATCTGAAATTAAAAAATAATTTCAAGTTTGAAATCATAGCCCCTAGGATTTAGTTTGTTAAAACACTGCTAAGCACAATCAGGAGGCAACCAAAATGCACAACACTGGCTTGCTAGCAACTCTACAACTGAAGCATGCATTTTTATGTCAGTGACTACAGTGCCTTCTACACACGGCCTGAAGCAGCGGAAAAGGCCACCCAGTACTGACCCTTTGCATGAGGGCTCCAATGGTTGGTATGCCGGTGCGGGCAGACAGCTGCATTTGGTTTTCCAAGCTTCCTTGCATAAGATGCTGCACAATGACCAGAAAGCTAGAGACTTGGTTTTGAGCTAACCTCAAATCTGCAAGGCAAAAAGAAAGGAGAGAAGAGATAAAAAAAAAAAAAAAA
>JAJIZL010036893.1:0-24903 GCA_023969395.1 Amblyomma maculatum
TCCATCCATCCATCCATCCATCCATCCATCCATCCATCCATCCATCCATCCATCCATCCATCCATCCATCGGTTTCGGCAATAGCGGGCAATATGCCCAGCCAGTCCGCAAGTGTAGCAAGTTGGCCGGTTATCGATTGTGCGTCAGTAATTGCGTGGTATTGGAGCCGGTCGAATAGGGTGCGGGCGCTTGCACAGGCACTGATGGTATAAGTGTATGTTGGCGGTCGAGGTCATGCAGGGATGCCGGCGGCAGTCAAAGGACCATCAAGAGGCCTTGGGATGACATCGTTATAGGTCATAGGAGCAGCGACAGGCCTTGGAACGGCGTCGATGTAAGTCAGAGCTAGGAACAGCAGCGACAGCTGATAACGGATGAACAGATGGAAGCGCCTCAGCAACCTGTACCTCACGGGTGGAAGCACGTCAGCATCCTTGAATAGCCTGTCTCAACGCCGGGCCAAATGGGGTGGCTGCTCTTGAGGGTTATGAAGCAAAAAAGGCTAATGCACCACCTCTTCACGAATAAATACTTTCGTTTGGGGCAGCAACGACGGGTTGTCGGCTGCAGGCGTCAGTCCGGCAAGCGATTCAACCTGTGCTTGGGGCTGACGCGTCAGTACCCTTTGCTTGCGCAGCTCCTCGAATATGGCAGAGCGTGAAGACTTCGGTGAAGGTAAGCAAGTCGCTCGCTAACAATACGCACGCCACTTTCATCTCGAAACACTGGACTCTTCCTCCCCGCGCGCTTTCGCTTCCTCCTATCCATGTTTCTTCTCTTTCGCGCACATTTTCTCTCTTTCTCATATGCAGTTCCGGCAGTTTCACCTTACGAGAATAATAGACCGATCCCACCTACCGATCTGCGCATGCGCCGGTTTTCCGGAAGTTGCACCCCCGCCATGTTTGTTGCACTCGGTTGTCGGCTGGTCAGCGCGCGAACATACGACTGCACTATTGTAATCTCCGCTCCGTTGGAACTCAACGCACATTTCCCATACCTCACTGCCGAGAAAAATTGGTTGTCATTATTTCACAAATTTACAGTGACTGTTACATACAAAACAAGCGTTCTAAGGGCGCTAAATTTGCTTTTTTGTTCAACAAGTAGCCTCGTTCGGTTGTGAAGAGCTTGTCGAAAATAATCGAGGGCTGCGTATTAAAACTTGTATCATGGTAATTTATGATTCTGGTGATTGATGGTTGACTGGTGTGATAGGGAATGGCGAGGTAAAGAAATCATTGTAATTAATTGATGAATTAAATGAAAGAAGAATGGATGAATTGGATAAAGGGGGTTCAAAGGTGTCAAAATGCTCAGAATGAAGAGCCGATGCATGATGATGCTAATAGAAAATTTAGATAATGTAATTGATCAATTATTTAAGAGAACTAATTGAAGGATGATACAGCAAAAAGGGGTTTCAATGGTGTCAAAATGCTTACAATGGAAAGCCAAAGCAAGATGACCTAATAAAGAAACTTCTAAGTGTGTTCTTGATTAAATATTTGAAATAACTAAAATTAAATACAGAAAAAATGGGGCTCAATGGTGCTAAACTGCATAGAACGAAAAGTCAATGCTTGATATACTAATGAAGAAAATTTACCGGATGAAACTGACCAATTATTTATTTGAAATAAAGAAAAAACTGAAAAATTATGAAGAGGGGTCAAATTCACTCAATGAAATACAAATGCTTGATGATGATAATGAAAACATTAGTGTATAAGTGACCCACTGGAAATTTCAAAAAGTGCATTTAACGATGTCACACTGATTTTGACCTTTGAACCGCCTTTTCTAATAACACGATTTTCAAATAGTTCAATTAATTATTTGCGTAACGGTAGAACATCCGCCTCGCATGCAAGAGGACCGGGGTTCAAATCCCGGTGCCGCGCAATTTTCCACAGGAATAAAAAAAAATCCGCGTGTTGATGGAATTGCATAAACAGGTTTGGGGTGCGAGTTGATGCCGGTGAACATCTCCGGCAACGCACTCCCTCACCAGAACAGGCGTCGGCCACCCTGGTGGAGTAATTGGCCGCAACCTCTCATGATTAGTTCCATAAAACCCGGGTCCTCAGTCACCAGCGGCTGCGGAACAAGTGACCACGGCGGCGGTCAGACCTGTGACGCTGCAGGGGGTGCTAAGAATCTCTGGCTCCGCTGGACATGCCGCCATTGGAAACTGACCCTGGCAACGTTGAACGCTAGAACCCTAGCTAGTGAAGCTAGTTTAGCAGTGCTGTTAGAGGAACTAGAGGGCATGAAATGGGATATCATAGGGCTTAGTGAGGTTAGGAGGCCGAATGAGGCATATACTGTACTGAAGGATGGGCATGTACTGTGTTATCGAGGTTTACCGGAGAGGCGAGAACTAGGAGTAGGTTTCCTTGTCAATAAGTATATAGCGGGTAATATAGATGAATTCTATAGTATTAATGAGAGGGTGGCAGGCATCGTAATTAGGCTTAATAAGTGGTATAAACTGAAGGTTGTACAGGCCTATGCACCTACATGTAGTTATGATGACCAGGCAGTTGAAAGCTTCTACGAAGATGTAGAATCGGCCATTCAAAAAGTAAAGACGCAGTATACTGTACTAATGGGCGACTTCAATTTCAAGGTAGGGAAAAAGCAGGCATGAGACCAGGCAGTAGGTGACTATGGCATTGGCTATAGGAAAAGCAAGGGGGAGTTACTAGTTGAGTTTGCAGAGAATCATGAATACCTTCTTCAGCAAACAGGAGAACCGGAAATGGATATGGAAAAGTCCTAACAGGGAGACTAAAAATGAAATTGACTTCATATTGTGTTCCACCCCCGCCATTATGCAAGATGTAGAGGTAATCGGGAAAGTGCGATGCAGTGACCACAGGATGATGAGGTCCCGAATTACCCTAAATCTGAAGAAGGAACGCAACAGATTAGTAAGAAAGAAACCCATCAACGAATTAGCCGTGAGGGAGAGGGCAGAAGAGCTCAGGATCTCGCTACAAAATGATATTCAGCTCTAACCGAGGATGGCGACATTACCCTAGAAGCAATGAACGATAATTTCCGAGATATCATTACTGAGTGCACTGTAGAAGTAGGCGGTAGGATAGTTAGAGAGGATACTGGTAAGCTGTCTAAGGAGACGAAAGATTTGATTAGGAAACGCCAGAGTATGAAAGCTTCCAATCCAGCAGACCAGATAGAATTGGCCGAGATATCAAAACTAATCTATAAGCGCAAGGTGGCCGATATAATGAAGTATAACACGAAGAAAATTGAGCATGGTGTAAAGAAAGCCTTAAAGCAGTAAAGAAGAAATTGGGCATAGGCAAAAACCAGATGTATGCGATAAGGGACAAGGCGGGCAACGTCATCACGAATATGGACAAGATAGTCAAAGTAGCCGAGGAGTTCTATACAGATCTCTACAGTAGCCAAAGTAGTCAGGACCGTAATGAGATTGGCGGTAGGGAAAAACAGTCAGACGTTTCACCAGTGACGAAGGACGAGGTCAAGAAAGCATTAGACACTATGAAAAGGGGGGAAATCAGCTGGAGAGGATCAGATAACTACAGATTTGTTGAAGGATGGGGGGGGGGGGGGATATTGTGCACTGGCCACCCTGTATACGTAGTGCCTGGTGTCATCGACGATACCGGAACCATAGAAGAATGCAAACATTATTCTCATTCAAAGAAAGGGGACTCTAACGGCCTTACAAATTACATACTAATCAGCTTACTGTCTGTTACGTATAAGGTATTTACTAAGGTAATCGCTAATAGAATCAGGACAACCTTAGACTGCAATCAAGCAAAGGATCAATCAGGTTTTCGGAAACGGTACTCTACTATCGATCATCTATACCATCAACCAGGTGATAAAATAATGCTCGGAATATAACCAGCCCTTATACATAGCATTGTTTGATTACGAAAAAGCATTTGACTCAGTTGAAACCTCGGCGGTGATGCAGGCATTGCGAAATCAGGGGGTAGACGAGCCGTACGTGAAAGTGCTGGCAGATATATTTTTTTTTTTTTTTTTTTTTTTTTTTTTTTTTTTTTTTTTATATATATATATATATAGTGGCTGAACAGCAACCATAGTTCTGCATAACGAAAGTAACAAAATTCCCATAAAGAAAGGAGTTAGGCAAGGAGACACAATCTCCCCAGTACTGTTCACAGTTTGCTTAGAGGAAGTATTCAGAGACTTCGAATGGGAGCAGTTATGGATAAGGGTAGATGGAGAATAACTCAGTAATCTGCGATTTGCTGATGACATTGCCTTGCTAAGTAACTCGGGAGATGAACTGCAAATAATGATTGATGACCAAGACAGGAAAGGTAGAGAGATGGGCTTGAAAATCAATATGCAGAAGGCTAAGGTAATGTTCAACAGCCTCGGGAAGGAACAGCATATTACGTTAGGTAGCGAAGCACTAGAAGTAGTAGGTCTACTTAGGACAGGTAGTAGCCGCAGGTCCGGACTATGAAAAGGAAATAACAAGAAGAATAAGACTGGGATGGAGCGCATTTGGCAAGCACTCGCAGATTATGAGTAGCAGCTTACCGGTATCGCTCAAGAGGAAAGTGTACAACAGATGCATCTTACCTGTACTCACCTATGGGGCTGAAACGTGGAGGGTAACCAAGAGTGTTCGACTTAGTTGAGGACAACCCAGAGGGCTATGGAACGAAAAATGTTAGGGGTAACATTAAGAGATAGAAAGCGTGCAGAGTGGGTCAGAGAAATAACTCGTTACCGACATTCTGGCAGAAATTAAGAAGAAGAAATGGGCATGGGCAGGACATGTAGTGCGAAGAGAGATTAACCGACGGTCGCTTAGGGTAACAAACTGGATTCCAAGGGAAGGAAAGCGTAGCAGGGGGCGGCAGAAAGTTAGGTGGGCGGATGAGGTTAACAAGTTTGCAGTGGTCAAGTGGATGCAGCTAGCACAGAACCGGGTTAACTGAACACATATGGAAGAGGCCTTCGCCCTGCAGTGGGTATAGACAGGCTGATGATGCTGATGATGATGATAATTTGATCAATTACACACCCTAACTTTTCTTATTTAGCACCGTCTAGCATTGATTTTTCATTCCATGCATTTTGAAGCCTTTGAACCCCTTTCTCGGAATTTTACTTATTTCAATTATTTCAAAGATTTACCCAATTACACAATTTAAATTTTCTTAATTAGTATCATCATGCGCTGGCTATGCATTCTGAGCATTTTGACACCTTTCAACCCCCTTTTTCTTATGCTACGTGTTCGAAATATTTCAGTTACTTAATTGATCAATTACACACTAAATTTTCTTCCTCTCATTCATCCAGCATTGGTTTTTTTGGTCTCAAAATGTTAGCACCTTTGAACCCCGTTTGTTTTCCAGTTGTTCAGTTTTTGCAGTGGTAAAAAAGATTGAATCAATTACACACTAAATTTTATTAATTCGCATAATCAAGCATTGACTTTTTTCATTGTGACAAATAATTTTGACATCTTTGAAGCCTCATTTTTCTAATTCTTAATTTCTTTCAATTTAATTACGTATTCTAAATTGTCATGAACAGCACCCTCTAACAGTGGCTATCCATTCAAATAATAGGACACACAAGTTTTCATTTTTCAATTATTTCAAGTAATTAATTAGCAAATTACACTAAATTTTATAAGTTGGCATCATCAAATTGGCTTTTCATTATGAGCGTTTTGAGACTATTGAACCACCCATTTTTCATTTTTTTTTCTCATTTAATCTGTTAATCACAGCGATTCCATTAGCTTGTCATCGCCTATCAAACAGCAATCAATTATCAATCAGTAGAAGGACAAATGAAAATGATACGGTTTTTTATGCAGCCCTCCTTATTTCTCACACGCTGTGCTGACAACTATTACTTCTACTACTACAACAGCGCCTACGGCTTGTTCGGCTGCCTATATGCATAAATCTAGAGTAATATACGTGCCATGTGCTGTTATAGCACCCAGGAACGAGACAGATGAATTTTCCTACTGCACTCCGTTATACACACGAGATAAAAATAGTTCGGAAACGTGGCGTGCAGGCTCTCCAGGCTGCTGGAGCGGCCGGTTGACTACATGTACCAGCATGCACCGCGACAGTGGTTTTTATCAGATTTATGTTTTATTTTTCCTGTTTGTGTCTTCCAAGCGGTGATTGCACCCGTCATTATGTTATATTGTCACGTCCTAACCAAAGGACGGGACGATTAAAGGGACCGCAGGTCAGCAGGGCATCAGCAGGAACCAGCGCGGCGGCGGCGGGGACATCAGAACACCGAAAAGATCGCCCGCATTAGCGTATTCTTTCTTCACCGAACGCTTGCACTTTGTCTTCTTCGGCTGCACTGCCTCCGTCCGAAAAGAAGCATCGTCCCGATGCTAAGCACAAAATGAATTAGCCGCCACGCAGAAGTACACACGGTCTCGAAACATTTGCTAGTAAAAAGAAAGGTTCTCGGTGATCACTGGTATTACGGCTTAAGCCGCACTACGTGTAAAGTGTTAGGACGCGAGGAACGGCGTGACGACGGTTGCGATGCACAGGGCAGCAACTCGTGATTAAGTTCACCGATGCGACGAACAACTGTGTACGGCCCGAAATACCGCTTCATGAGTTTTTCTGAAAGCCCTCGACGGCGAACCGGTGTCCACACCCACACCTTGTCTCCGGGACGGAAATTGACGTCACGTCCCCGCAGATTGTAGTGACGAGCATCGGTACGCTGTTGCTGGCGTGTGTGGAGTCTGGCCAGTTGCAGACCTTCCTCCGCACGTTCGCGTACTAGCCGAGCATCATCAGCTACGTCGTCTGGCGGTGCGTGAGGCAGCATAGCGTCAAGCATGGTGGTGACTTACCTTCCCTGTACTAGCTGGAAAGGGGACATACGGGTGGTCTCCTGGACTGTGGTATTATAAGCGTACGTGACATAGGGCAGTATCTCGTCCCAGTTCCGAAGGTCGACGTCCACGTACATGGCAATCATATCGGCTATAGCTCTATTGAGCCTCTCCGTTAGTCCATTAGATTGCGGATGATACGCTGTAGTTCGGCGGTGGCTGGTGCAGCTTAGACGCAAGATCTCCTGAGTGAGTTACGCCACAAACGCGGCGCCACGGTCAGTAATCAGCACTGCTGGGGCACCGTGCCGGAAGACAATGCTCTCGATGAAAAATTTCGCTGCCTCGATAGCCGTGCCGGACGGAAGTGCATGGGACTTAGCGTAGCGCGTTAGATAGTCCGTCGCTATGATAATGTACTTGTTGCCTGATTGCGACGTCGGAAATGGGCCCCCAAAATTCATTCCAATGGTATGAAACGGAGAATTCGGTGGCTCAATTGGCTGGAGTCGTATGGAAGAAGGCCTTTTGCCCCTCGTGTTCTATAAAACCAACATGTGTGATCTTCGTGCAGCACAAGTACTGGACCTGTGAATTTTCTGGTTGCTCAAAGGTGCTTGTGCTGCACGAAGACCACACATGTTGGTTTTATAGGACACGAGGGGCAAAAGGCCTTCTTCCATACGACTCCGGTCATACTAAGTTGATTAAGCGGGGGCTGGCTGTGTCGTATTTACGGCAGGCCCCCGCATTTCATGGGTGACAGTGTCAACATACAGATCGAGAGGTTGAAACGAAGCGGATATCCGAGGAGCATGCTGATATCTGCGGCTGAAAGTTGTTTGAAGAATATGCGACCTCGAACAAAAGAACGTAACGAGACTGAAAAGAGAAGACAGGTTGTTGTCCTGCCATACGTACATGGCATATCACAAGTCTTAAGAAGATAGCCAGCCGATTCGAAATTAGAGTCGCACCAAACAAGTTACAAAGTATGCGCAGGAAGGTGAATGAAACGAGAGAGACTAAGGAAGGGTACGGAATTCTGCACAGGGAACGGTTTGTCAAATGGGAAGGCCTACGTGGGGCAGGACATGTGGGAAGGCCTACGTGGGGCAAACAGGCCGATGCATCATTGAAAGGCTAAGGGAACACAGAAATTCGTGTGCCGCATTTTCTGCTCCAGGAAACCTGGCGACCCATTGCTCCCGGTGTAAAACGGATGACAATCAACAAGACTTCAGGGGCACCCATTGTGTACCATGGTTCACCAAAACCAAGGTGCTGGCAGGCGCAAAAGACAGTTTTAAAAGAGAGATTATTGAAGCATTCAAGATGATTTCGGGGGAAGAAGGGGAATGCGTGAGTATTCCGTCGGTGGCGCTCAACAGCAAGGAGGTGATACTTTCCGTTTGGACAATGTGACAAAAAGTTAGACCTAATTTGTCATTATTTTCGTTCATTTTTTCTGAATCTTTTGTTTACTTCTTCTTTATATGGTAACCCCACGTTATGTGTAAAGCTTATTTCTTCATACTACAAAGACTGGCAGTTGGTAGCGAGCGCATCATCTGTGTTAACGTCCTGGTTTAATTCTCTTGTGTGTATTGTGAGCGCAGCGCGTGAACTTTCACCTCTTTCATCTGTATAGACCATTATCATCATCGCTGACTGCTGCTCGGAAAGTCGCGCGCTGTGTGCCAGCTGGTTCTGGAAAAAAAACAGATGTTCGTGCAAGTGCTGTCCCACAAGTGGTGGAGGTGCGATTCTAATTCCCCACCACTCACTTTATACCCACCTACCGTTCTCCCTGGAGCTCCGTTCAGGCCTTCCCTTGCGTCAACGGTCCTGTGCTATGGATGAGGGCAACGGTGCTCGCTCACCCCCGGCGTCTCCTGCTCCTACTGCAGCTGCCCCTGCCTGAACAGTCACCAGCCGCCAGCGCGATCCCCAAATGTTTGCTGGCCTTCGCGGTGAAGATGTCGACGACTCGCTCGACAACTACAACAGGGTGAGTGCATTTAGCCGCTGGGATGACGCTCATAAACTGCTCAACGTCGTCTTCTACTTGGCTGACATCGCCAAAACCTGGTTCCTCAATCATGAGGATGACATCCCTGACTGGCCTACATTCACGGACCAGCTAAAGAAAATTTTCGGCACTCCGGCTGGCCGCTCAGAGCAGGCAACGAAAAAACTTGAAGCTCGTCTCCAGCAGCCCGGCGAGTCCTATACGTCGTATATCGAGGACGTTCTGGCCCTTTGTCGCCGTGTCGACGCTGCTATGCCTGAATCTGAGCGTGTTCGCCACTTAATTAAGGGCATCATTACTGCTGCTTTCAATGCCTTCGTGGTTAAAAATCCGTCGTCCGTGTCTGACACCACATCCACATGTCAATGTCTGGACCAGCTACAGTCGTGCCGCCTCGTGCAAGACCCCAGTGATGGCGGCTCCCTCATAGATGGAAATTTGCGGTCCCTAATACGTACCATGATCCGAGAGGAGCTCTACGGCCTCACCAACCCCTCCGCTGTATCTCCAACTCTTCCGCCAGCAACGGTGAGTTTGCGCAGCATCATCAAAGATCAACTGACGAATTTCAACTGCACTGTGGCACCTGCCCCACCTCCCATTGCCTCCCAACCTCCCTCGCCGCCTCCCAACGCCTCCCAACATCCCTTGCCAACCTATGCTGAGATTACGTCACGTCAACCCCGACTTGTTCGGCACCCGTGTGCGGTAACGTCGCTGTCATGGCACCATATCCTACAGTGCACCGTCCTGTTACAGCCTGGCGCCCCTCCCGTCCTGTGTGCTACTATTGTGGGATACGTGGCCACATTGCCCGCGTCTGTCGCCGCCGCCAGCAAGAAGAGCAACGGAGTTAAGCTCCCTTTGAACGTGCCCACGTGCGCCAGCCTGATGATTCTACACTGCCCTACTCAGACTTTTACCGGCGTTCTTCCTCTCCTCCGAATTCCACCGATGTTTCACGGCCCTCGCGTCCTTCCCGACGCCGATTCCCTTCGCCTTTTCGCCGCACGTCACCGCTTCGTCAGTGCCTCGCAACCCTTCCAACCTATAACGGAAAACTAACCGAAGCAGTTTTTGGAGGGAAAGCTGCTTCGAGTTCGAAATCTACAATTCCTCCTGGGCGACCGTCGAATATTTTAGTAGTGATTCTTGAAGGATTGTACGTTGAGGCCCTCATCGACACCGGCGCCGCTTATTCTGTCATGCATTTCTCTCTGTGTTCTCATCTGCGCAAAGTTCTAACACCATACATCGGTCTGCCACTTCGTGGAGCTAATGGAACTTTAATGAAACCCACCGGCCAATGCACAGCACGTGTCCTCATCGATAACCAGCGGCATCATATTGAATTTATTGTGCTCCCCACGTGCGCTCATCTCATGATCTTGGGGTGGGATTTCTTATCGTCGGCGTGCGCCCTCATCTCTTGCCGTGAGCGCCTTATTCATCTTGCGGACCCCGATATATTACCGACTTCTGATTGTTCACCACCACACGTGTTCGCAGCAGTTGATTTCGTTTTGCCCCAGGACGCGAGCAGCTGATCATCGTGGCATTGGACTACCCTCTCGATGGCGAGGCCTTCGTTATGCCCGCTCCTCGGTGGACCTCCGACGGCCTAGCTCTTGCCTCGTGCCTCATCTCCTTCACCCGTGGTTGCGCGGTGGTTGCGGCCCTAAATACAACTCTCCAGCCGTTCTTACTGCCCAGAGGAGCCACAGTTGGGGTTATTTTTGACTGCGATCCCGTTCCCCTCAACACACTTTCCAGCACGCCACCGCCTGCTGCCAAGCCTCCATTTCCGACATCCTCCGCGCTCGCAGCCGCCATCAGCCCTGACCTTACATCCGAGCCACAGCTCTGCTAGACGTCCTCTTGCGGCACCGAGAGTCTTTTGATGTGTGCGCCTCAGCGTTGGGGAAGACTTCCGTCACCTCTCACCGCATAGAGACGGACGGCTCTGCTATTGTTCGACGACGGCCGTATCGCGTTTCAGCAGCAGAAGCAAATGAGGAGCAAATTGTTGACATGCTTGCTCGAAATGTCATCTGGCCATCCACGAGCTCTTGGTCATCACCTGTGGTTCTCGTTCGAAAAAAAAAAAGATGGCTCAGTCCGCTTCTGCGTGGATTACCGGGCACTTAACAAGATCACGCGCAAGAATGTTTACCCTTTGCCTCGTATTGATGACGCATTAGACTGTCTCCAAGGCGCTGAGTATTTCTACAGTCTCGACCTCCGCTCGGGATACTGGCAAATTCCTATGCACGATGCAGACAAGGACGAGACTGCCTTTTCTACCTCCGACGGTCTCTACGAATTTAACGTGATGCCTTTCAGACTCTGCAATGCGCCGGCCACCTTTGAGCGCATGATTGATACCGTGCTTCGCGGCATAGAATGGATACCGTGCTTCGCGGCATGAAATGGATACCGTGCTTCGCGGCATGAAATGGAAACCATGCCTATGTTATCTCGACGACATCATTGTCTTCTCGCCAAACTTCGCTCAGCACTTACAGCATCTCACTGAAGTCCTCACGTCACTTGCGCAGGCGGGGATTCAGCTGAATACCAAGAAATGCCACTTTGCCAGTAAGACAATCAAAGTACTCGGCCATGTCGTCAGTAAGGCAGGAATCCAGCCTGATCCCGAAAACATTGCGGCTGTCGTTAATTTTCCTCGGCCCCAACGTCAGAAAGATCTTAGCAGCCTCCTACTTCGCTGTTTTATTCGGAACTTTGCAACAATTGCGGCCCCGTTACACAAGCTCGTGTCTTCCCAAGTGTTTTACACTTGGTCCACTGAATGTCAAGACGCCTTCAAAGCTCTCAAGCAGGCACTCACTTCCACTCCTGTGCTTCGCCATTTTGACGCTGACGCGCCCACCATACTTCACACAGACGCCAGTGGCCACGGTATTGGCGCGGTTCTCTTGCAACGCAACGCAGTGTCTGAAGAGCAAGTCGTCGCATACGCCAGTCGTACGCTTACTGCAGCTGAGCGTAACTATACTGTTACCGAGCAAGAGTGCCTCGCCGTAGTTTGGTCGGTTCAAAAATTTCGACCTTATTTGTATGGCCGCCACTTCACCATTGTCACAGACCATCACGCACTCTGTTGGCTGTCATGGCTGCAGAACTTATCTGGTCGACTGGGTCGCTGGGTACTACGTCTTCAAGAATACACCTTCATCATCACTTATAAATCTGGGCGAAAACACCTCGACGCTGACGCCCTCTCTCGGTGCCCATTGATACCTACTGACGCGGCCCCATATAAGGTCTCCTCTCTCTCCTGCCATCCGAGTCAGCCTTCTGCTGGCCACCTGAATGTTGCACCCATCGCTATAGCACCACTCGAGAACAATGCTGATTTCTCGTCCCTGCAGCTGACTGACCCTTACTGCCGCACAATCATCGCTCGCCTCCATGAAGAATCAGTTGTCCCAAACAGTCGCTTGCGCCGTCAGCTTCGTCGGTTCCGATTTCACCATGGAACACTTTACCGCGACGTTTATCACCCTACGGGTCAACGCTGGGTGCCCGTTGCCCCTCGCTGCCTTCGTTTTAAAATTATGGAGGCTTACCACGACGACCCCACTGCTGGACATTCAGACCACTTTAAAACTTACGATCGTATCAAGAGCCGCTACTTCTGGCCTGGGCTTTCTGCCAGCGTCGCCAAATACATTTCATCATGTCCGTCTTGCCAGCATCGCAAGCGTTCAACATCTCTTCCTGCTGGCCGACTGCAACCTCTACCTTGCCCAGCTGTGCCTTTTGACACGGTCGCTATTGACTTGTTCGGTCCTCTCCCTTTGACGTCAGACGGCAACCGTTTTGTTGTCACTGCCATCAACCATCTAACGCCGTACGCTGAAACCGCCCCTCTTCGCTCCGGTGCCGCCTCTGAAGTCGCCGATTTTTTCTTGCGTGCGATAGTTTTGCGTCATGGTGCTCCTCGTATTCTCATTAGCGACCGTGGACAGACATTTCTTTCTCAAGTCCTTGAGGAAGTACCACGCGCAGCCGACACTGTACATAAGACTTCTTCTAGCTACCACCCTCAGACCAACGGACTCATCGAGTGGTTTCATCGCACTTTGTCCGACATGATATCCATGTATGTCGCTCCTGATCGCCGGAACTGGGACAACGTTTTACCTTTCGTCACTTACGCCTGCATTTCCGCTGTTCAGCGCACTACTGGTTATAGCCCTTTATTTTTAGTTTATGGCCGTCAACCATCGACAGCATTTGACACTACTTTCTTCTCTGCTCCCTCTACGTCTGAATCTCTGGGCGAAGAGTTTGCCCATCGTATGGCCCAGTGTCGCCAGCTTGCCCGTTTGAACACTGAAGATGCTCAACAAGAACGCAAAGCCCTGTATGATCAACGGCATCGAACTCCCTCCTTTTACCCTGGTGACGAAGTTCTCCTGTAGACACCAATCCGCATTCCTGGCCTGTGTGAGAAGTTCCTCCATCGTTACATAGGCCCTTATACAGTACTCGAACAAACGTCTCCGGTGAACTATCGCGTTATTCCCTCGCACACCGTCGCAGATCGACGTCGTCACTCCGAAGGAATCGTCCACGTCTCGCGTATGAAGCCTTGTGCCTGTCGTCCCTCATCCCTGTAACCAGCGACCAGGGTGGCCGCTCTCTTGTCGGGGGGATTGTGAGCGCAGCGCGTGAACTTTCACCTCTTTCATCTGTATAGATCATCATCATCATCGCTGACTGCTGCTCGGAGCGTCGCGCGCTGTGTGCCAGCTGGTTCTGGAAAAGAACAGACGTTTGTGCAAGTGCTGTCCCACAGTATACTGTTGTTTGTGTATAACCATGCAGCGCCAGAGGTCGTCGGAGTCGTATAGCCAACTAGCCCGCTCGCAAGTACTACTGTCCCTAGTCCTTTGTTGCTGGCGTCCGTGTACAGTTCAGTGTCGGCATTTTGATCTAATATAGGCTGTGAATTGCTTCACTAAAGATAAAGCGCACAGGAAACACACACAAGAGAAGCAGACACAGGACACAGCACAGCGCTTTATCTTTAGTCAAGCAATGCACCATCTAGCCCAATTTCAAGTTTTGTTAGGCGGTGAAAAAGGCCTGCTTTAGTTGCCTGAATGCTAACTATTGTTCCTCGTTCCGCACAAAGTCGACACTGTCTTTCGTAAGGTGGATAAGTGGCGCTACGATCGGGGCGAAGTTTTGAACGAAACGTCTGAAGTAAGCGCAGAGACCAAGAAAGCTTCCACAGTTTTCTTGTCTGACGGCGGCGGGAAGGACGCCACGGCCGCTGTTTTCTCGGGATCTGGTTTTACGCCTTTGTGGCTAGCTATATGCGCAAGAAACTTCAGCTCACCATACGCGAATTGACATTTCGAAGGCTTGAGCGTGAGTCCGGCGTTCCGTATAGCACGAAGAACAGCTTCGAGGCGCACAAGATGGTCAGCGAAGGTGCTTGAAAAGATAACGTCATCCAGATAAACTTGATACGTCTGCCACTTAAGTCCGGCGAGCGCAGTGTCCATGGCGCGTTCAAATGTCGCAGGTGCTGTACATAAGCCAAACGGCATCACCTTGAACTCATAAAGGCCATCCGGTGTTATAAACGCAGTCTTCACTCGGTCTCACTCATCCACTTCGATCTTCCCGTATCCACTTTTCAAATCGATAAACGCAAAATAGCGGGTGTGACGAAGCCGATCGAGGGTGTCGTCGATTCGCGGCAGCGGATATAGATCTGTCTTTGTTACCTTGTTGAGTCGCCTGTGGTCCACACAGAACCGAAGCGTCCCGTCTTTCTTCTTTACCAGCACAACAGGTGCGGCCCACGGACTGTTTGAAGGCTTGATGACATGTAGCATTGTCTGCATTTGTTGCTGTATTGCTTCTCTTTCCTTCATGGAAACTCGGTACGGTGGTGGGCCGCGCCATCGACATAATTCTATGTTTCGCGACGGCGACGGGCGTCTGGCGAACCTTGGATGTCGTTTAAAAACAATCGCGGTAACGATGCAAAAGTTCGAGTAATTCGCGTGTCTTGGACGACTCAAGTTTTTCCTCGATGTTCAGTTGCAAGGGTTTTTCTTCCTCGTGCGGTTCTGGTGGAATATCCCTCTCAGGCAACACAACAGCCTCACGAGCGTCGCTTATCTCTTCTCTATGGGCTATAACTGCCCCTTTTGTCACGTGCTGCAGCTCTTTCCTAAAGTTCGTCACCAAGATGTTGGCACGTCCTCCCTGAACATCGGCTATTCCTCTCGCAACACCAATTCCCTTCGAAAGCAACATTTGTACACTTCCTTCCAGGAGGCCTTCGCCACATGCGGAGGTCTCGGCTCGAACAGGTAAAAATACTGTCGAGAGCGGTGGCAAGTTAACATGCTCGGCATCAACTTTAAGCGCAACTGGGGTGGCTATACGAAAACTCGGAGGGTGAATTTATTCTGCCCTACATCGATGACTGCGCCATATTCACGAAGTCCATTCCGAGAATAACATCCTTGGAGCAATTTTCCAAGAACACAAATTTAGCGGGACATGTCTCACTGTGAATTTCGACGCGGGTCGTGCATTTTTCAACTGGAACGACGAGGTGATTTTCTACGGTTCATACCGGAGGCTCCTCCCACTGGGTGGTCACCTTGCGAAGTCGGCGACATAACTTTCCGCTCAATACCGGGTAATCGGCGTCAGTGTCAAAGAGTGCAGTGACAGCGTGGTAGTCTATAATAACGCCAGCATTACTAGAGGCCGCCAAACCATTTTCGTTTCCGCGTGTGCCGTTGTTCGTGATGTCAAACGTACGTGGAGGCCCTTTCTTTCGGCCGAGTTCGGCAACGCCACCTCCAGGCGTCGCCGCACTCAGTTTTCCCGACGAGGAAGAGGAGACAAGCTCTCACGGCGAGAAACGTGAGGAGGCGTGGGAGGGCGGCGTGGCGAGTGCAAGCGGGATACACGGTCATCGGTTTGCATCGGGGATGAAGTGCGTTGAAGATACTCCTGGATATCTCGGGGTTGTTCACCGTAACGAGGTCGCTGGTCGCTCCGGCTGAATCCTCGCAGGCCAAGATCTCGGTATGGGTAGCAGCGGTACATGTGGTCAGTCAGGTTCGCCACAGTGGAAACACAACGGTCGGCTGTCCACAGTTCTCCAGATGTCGGCTTTTCGTCGTCTCTGTGGCTTCGAGTATGCGTCATGCTGCGCCACGAATTCACGTCGTCGAGGCCCAGAATCCGCAGTCTGTTGGTACTGGTGAGGTACGGGCGGAGGACGACGGAGAACGGCAGCATAACTTTCAGCCGGCTGTTGTTCTGCAGCAGCAACCATTGGCCTAGTAGTAATAGCTTCCGGTGTGAGTGCCTGTCGCACTTCCTCACGAACAGCCGTAGCGATGGATGCTGGGGAAGGCTGCTCAGGAGCTGGGAAAAACCTCCCGAGCTCTTCGCACACGAGTTCGCGAATAATTTCGCGGATTTCGCTGAAGCCAGCACCACTAGGTTCAGACGAGGCAAGGCTCGAGACGTTGGGGTAGGTTCCTAGTCACTGATAGTAGTTTGTTCGCGTGGCCAGTGCGCGCTAAATGTTAGTCGCTTCGGCCACAAAACTGGCTACTGTAATTGGCGGGTTGCGTATAAGTCCGCCAAAGATCTCGTTTCGGACACCCCGCATCAAGGCGCGCACTTTGTTTTCCTCCGTAGCCTGTAGGTCCGCGCGAGCACTTAGGCGCAGCACGCGTCCTCTACAAAGCTTCTCATAACTTCCGGCAGGGCCCTGAATTCGAGCTTGGAGGAGATCTTCGGCGTGCTGTTGCCGGTGCTGGTTCGCAAACGTGCGCAGCAATTCGTTCTTGCAGAGCTCCCAAGAGGTCAACGAGGCCTCGTGGTTCTCGAACCAGTACCGTGCCGTTGCCTCTAGAGAGAAGTGGATATTCTGAAGGTACTGATCGGAGGTCCACCCGTTGTGGCGCGCAACCCGCTCGTAATGTTGGACCCAGTCTTCAACATCGTCCAGGCCATCGCTACGAAATGGGGTGGCAGTCCTTGGGGTTACCGACACGTAGATGATCCGCGCAGCAGCTGCACTCTCGGTTTGCTGCGGCTGGAAGGCCATGGTGACGTTAGCCCTGGCAGTCTTCCCCTCGGGCAAGAGTCCGAATTCCAGAGCTTGGCCTTGTTGACGTCGACTGGTGCGGCTTTCAGGGGCTGTAGCAGACTCTAAGAAAATTCGGCGGCCTGGACTTAGGACTGGGCTTGAATTCCGTGTAGAGCTACGCTGCATGGGATTCGTACCTAGCGACTTCACCAAATGTCACGTCCGGGACGATTAAAGCGACTGCAGGTCAGCAGGGCAGCAGCAGGAACCAGCGCGACGGCGGCGGGGACACCAGAACGCCGAAAAGATGGCCCGCATTGGCGTTTTCTTTCTTCACCGAACGCTTGCACTTTGCCTTCGCCGGCTGCATATTTTTATATTTTTAAATTTTAAAATTCGGCTATATATTTTTTAAAGTCGAAAAACAAACCGTCTTCCGAATTTGTTCCCTCTCACTGCACAGCAGGTGGCTGTGCCCACGTCGTCCATTGTAAAAAAGGTAAATAAAACATGCTTCGGCTTTATATTCAATAAAGTTGGCAGCCAGCGCCCTTCCCATCTTGTGTGTTGTCTCCTTCGGTGTCCGGTTCCTCTGCGCTTTGTTAATTTGTACAAAAAATCAACTAAGTAGCCCAGACTAAGACCCTCAATAAAAGGGACGTGGAGCACAGTCACAATTCGTCACTCAAGCCGGTGGCTCTCCATTAAAAAAACAGTGTCCTGCATGCCTTGAAGGCAGTCGGTTGTTGCAGTCGCGGACAAAGGGTCTTTTCCTAAAGGGCGATGTCGAGGCGGTCCAGAGCACAATGCAACATATGTCTCTTATTCATGAATGCAGGGCATCCACGCTGGATATGTTCAACACTCTTTTCACACCTATAAGTTTCAGAGGCAGGACCTTTGGCCGTTCCAATCCGGAAATATTTTTTTTTCGTGAAAGCAACATCGAGACATAAACGGCACAGCAACGCTGCTTCGAGAAGCAGCGCTATCTAATGGGGAAGGCCTTCAGCTTACAGGCCTTCAAGGGCTGCTTTAGAAACTGTGAACACTGTTCAGTAATGTTGTTGTTCTTGGTAAACGACTTCGACTGCAACGCGTAGGGCAGTTAGTTCAGCACCAGTAGAAGAACTAAGATATGACGTCTTAACCTTTATCGAAAGTGACTTGGCCGGTATTACCACAGGCCCCGAGGAACTGGTAGGATTACATCTCTACGACTCATCGTTCGACTCTATTACTGGTAGGATAAACTGAGCCATCTGTAGACCCCGGAAGGAGACTGCAGCCATGAAATTAGGAGACGCCTGCTACTGGGAAAGAGAGCCATGGCTAACCTTGACCGCCTAGTAAAGAGCAGAGATATTACACTGCCAACCAAGATCCGTATACCTCGTGCTATGGTATTTCCAGTTGTGATGTATGGATGAGAGAGTTGGACTGTGAAGAAGGCTGACCGTCGAAGAATTGACGCGTTTGAATTGTGGTGCTGGCGGAGACTCTTGAGAGTTCCTTGGACGGCCAGAAGATCAAATCAGTGGATATTGTCGACCATAAACCCTGGCTGCTCATGGGAGGGTCAAATTCTAAATTTAAAGCTCAGCTACTTTGGTCATCTGATGAGAAGAGAGGAGTCGCTGGAGAAAGATTTGATGATGGGAAAGGTTGAGGGTCACCGGATAAGGGGTAGGCAGAGAACGCGATGGTTAGATAGCATCCTCGAGGCGCTGCAGATGAAGTTATGTGATGTTAGGAAGATAGAGACCGGAAAGCGTGGCGTGATATGGTCCATAGGGTCACGAAGAGTCGGACACGACTGAACGACTGAACTGAACTGATCTGTGTAGACATGAAATGAAATGAAATTTATTTCAGCAGAATCGGGGTACATATACATGTAGGCGATGTTGACGTTTAGAACACAAATAATCTAACATCATTTGTTTAAGAGCAAGCGATGACATTCCGGATTTTTTTAACTCTAGGAACAAAATTGGAAGGGTTCAACGATGCTGAACCGAGTATTTAGCGAAAGCATTAGCTGCGGGTGACCGAGCGGTCTTTTTTTCTTCTTCCTAAGCCCACATATAAAGCCCCGCTATAACCAAGCCGTATGAACGTGCCTTAGTGGCCTATAGGAGTAACGTGAATGCCAGGGTTCTAGCAGGCTGATTCTGACATAACCATCCCACTTGAAACGAGAGACCCAGGTTGGCAGCTCCTGCCAGCCCATCTCTCGCTTTTGTGTCACGTGGAATGTGACGTCATGCGCTGCACCGTGGCTGCGACCGCGCTACGCCGACCGCTTGAGTTGGTAGCCCGGCTCTCACCCTAGTGTCACGTGGGGTGTAACTTCACAGCGTCACGTGGGTGCGGCCACGCTACGCCGACAGCTTGAGTTGGTAGCCCAGCTCTCACCCTAGTGTCACTTGGGGTGTGACGTCACAGCGTCACGTGGGTGAGGCCGCGCCACGCTGAAGGCTCGAAACCTAGAGTAGTATTGCTTTTGCAATAATAAATTTGTATCCGATGTTCATGATGACTCCATTGGGGGAGCAATGTCTTGCGCCAGGAGTGCAACTGTGAAGGGACATAAGTGTGATTAGCTTTTATATCTTTGACGAATGCAGTGCTTGTTCTCATTACTGGAAGAGCTGCTAGATGATGACTTGGCCCTTTTTGGGTGCCGAATATGTGTTCACATTGTGTAAGCAGCAATATATGTAGTAACAGGATGTCCTCGGGTGACAAGAACAGTCACTGCTGTTGAGGCACCTAAATATTTAGGGAGTCTAATGTATACGAAGAGCTTGAGCTTGCATACTTTGAAGTGTTCCGAGGCTCGTTTTTCTAACATTACTAAATATGGGGAAGCTGTACCGTATGTAGCCTGAAATAGTGGCCGGTGCATTTGAAACACCGAGGGTACTGATGCGCCCCAAGACTTTCCCTCGAGAAAGGAGAGAACGTAGACAATCGCTACAAGACTGCTTCCGATTCACTGATGTGTGGTTTCCACAACGGATTTCTACCAACAACAACTCTAAGGAAGCGATGGCTTTTCTCATAGGGAATTTCCTTGCCATTGATGCATATGGAGCTACGTTATATTGTTTTAATGTGTGAATGCCACAAGGGAGCACTTCTCGGTCGAAATATTTAGGCCCTGCGGACGAAGGTACGGCGTCAATGTCGTCGACGCCTTTTGAATTCTCGCACAAACTTGTGAACGAGTCACACTGGATGTCCCGATACATATATCGTGTGTATAGATGGAGATTTGAGCAGATTGCGGCAATAAGTCAACGGGGCTGACGAGAGTAAGGCTGAAGAGAGTTGGGCTCAGCACTCCACCCTCCGTGCGCACATCGATGTAAAGACGTTGGTCCGCCTTCAGTCTGGACGAAAACGGACATCTGGGACAGGTAGCTGCGTATGCAGCTGAACGTGCTGTCTCCGATCTCAGCAGCTACTAGGGCGTCCAAAATGGCCTGCTGGGTTGCGTTGTCGTAGGCGTCCTTGATGTTCAAAAACAGTGCGACTGTCAATCTTTTCAAAACATTTTGGTGCTGCACAGACGTTGCGAGGTCAACAACATGGTCGATAAAGGAGCGGTCCCTGCGAAACCCGGACGAATTTAGTATCGCTCCATATACCACTTGCGCGTGTTAGTAGCAATATTTCGATGACTGACGATGCAGCAGGCGAGTACGATTCGGTAGCATGACGCAAGGCCCAGTGATGAATTTCCCGTTTTACGAAGTGGAAGCAGACAACTGGACTTCTATTCTTTAGGATCTGTGCTATCACATCATGACTTCTTGTAAGTATTCAAAAATTACCGTCGAGGCTTTTGGCCAAGGTTAGCGATTGCGGAGTAGGTCACATCATCATACCCGGGTGATAGACTTTCACAGCATGCCAGCGCAGCTTCAAGTTCCTTCATGAAGAATAAGAGATGCATCCGCGAATTCCCCGAATGTAGAACGTCGCAGCAATGTAGCGTTGTGAATGGGTTCTGTGCGACTGCTATTATTGCGCAGAAGTCTTAGGCTACTTCTACCTCACTGCATTTTTGGTAGACCGCGGGAGATTTGAACGAGAGGCGCGGCTGAGGGGACATCCAAAGACGACGAATGACACTCCAGACGCGTGACGAAGGCTTGCGTGGATCTAGCTTTTCCCAAGAGGACCTCCAACATTGTCTCTACCGGGCCTTGAATTCTGCGCTGAAGCTTCTTTTGCGTGCGCCTTGTATCTGTGAAGTCTAGGGGCGACTTTGTGCGTCTGTATCTACGCTCTCGTTTGCCGAAGAGACCGCAGTCGTTTTAACTCGATGTCGGAATCGGTGGAGTTTGCAACTGAGTTAAAAGAGCAGGTTGCATTTTCCATGGCCTCCTTAATTTTTCTTCGAGACCTGTGAAGAACCCTTCGGTACAGACAACCTCTATTAGTGCTTTAATAACTATCCAATCAATGTGGTGCATATGCTTGGCTAAGGGGGATGTGGCATGGCTGGCAATAATCTGGCCGGTTGGGATATGGTCGCTTCTATGAGTTTCTACATATGAAAACCGCTGGATGCTGTTAATAAGGCATTCCGAAACGAATGCTAAGCCTAACAAGCTGCTATATTTCACTTCATTAATTTTAGCTGTAATTTCGTCGTTAAGACACTGAACACCGTGGACAGAGGCGAAGGACCACTTCTAGAGGGATTTCAGAGAACACAGGATTCACCCAAAAAGTATATTGACATACTCCTGCATTACAGACTTGACAGAAAAGAATATTACCCACC
The DNA here is from genome assembly GCA_023969395.1 of Amblyomma maculatum. NCBI lineage: Eukaryota > Metazoa > Arthropoda > Arachnida > Ixodida > Ixodidae > Amblyomma > Amblyomma maculatum. Next base: position 21,824 of record JAJIZL010036893.1, read on the forward strand.
TCACCCGAAACTAACCAGAGAAGAAGCAGCAACCCTTAAAAAATACAAACGAACAGTCACGTCCACGGGACTTCAATACACAGGATATAGCCCACCACCTGCAAATATGAATTCACGTTCTGTGACGTGCCAAACACTCTACAACATATGACATGGCGACGCAAGGGGACCGATTTTAAATTGAGCACTGTCATATGCAGTGGGTACACGGTAGAAGGATCCCGTGGTAGCGAAAGTTCCATAGACGCCTGCTTGACGACTGAGCGTGGCTTTAGTTTCGTGGTGCCCCTGCGAACTGTGATGCAAAACTATCACGTGATGTTGCGACCTCGAGAGCAATAAAATCTCACTTTCACATAGTAACTCGACTTGCTGCATTGACCTTGGCGGGTGTTCATACTCCGACGACCGACGAGCGCGTTTCCTGCTATAGCCGCTGTCGTGTTGCTGAACTCTTTTCTGCAGGTGCTAGTCAGCCCAATAAAGGGTTAATTTCAGTGCAATACAGGTCCCTCCGTTTGCTGTCTTCAGTATCTTCCACGCCACGTGACAATACATTACAACAAGAAGCGGCAGCAAAGTCACATATACATGGATTCAGTAAGAATAGTTATACAGTGCCAGTATTACTAATATGGAACACAAAAATAATCCCTTAGGGAAATTTTCAAACATGTTTGTTTGCTATTGAAGCTAGCACCCGAGGATGGTGGTTCCACTCATGAATTGAGCGCGTCAGGAATGAGTAGTAAAAAGCGTTGGTGTGTTATGTAACAGACACAACCTTATGACTGTAGTCCAGGCGACGGAATGTGTGTGTATGACGCTGGGGTCGAAAGTCGTGATGCGCACAATGGTAGCATATTTTATGGTGTACAAGAAAAGTCGCAGAATCCGACGAAGCAGAGATATTACACGGAGGTGCAAAAGTTCTCATATTACTGGTGCTCGCGATACGATGACAATTAAAATATAACGAGTACACCGATTATGGACAAATTCTGGGGAGGTGAAGAGAAAATCAAGACCAAGGTCTCATATAGAAGGTGTATAGTCAAGTTTTCGACTAACAAGTGTTCTGTAACGAAGGCAGGAGGATTTACTCGGGAAATTTCAAGTACCCTAGTGAACAGTCAGCATTGCTAGTTATATAATTGATGTGCTGCTTCCATGAAACGTTAATGAGGGAAAAAAAGTCTAATTATCTGTACGAAGTGACTAGTTCAAGCACTCACTTCACAAAAAAAGGTATGACAGTTAGTTCGCGACACATGTATCATTTTACAGTTATTAGTATTTAGAATCATTAGCCAATATTTGCCCCATGCAGTGACAGAGTTAATGTGTGGCTGGAGAAGAATGCATTTATCATAAGGATTTGTTCCTTCATGATTGATCAATAGTCCGCCCAATGTGCGTTGCCAAATCTAGTGGAAATGTGAAAGCCAAGTGAATATGAAGAGGCGGCCGACGAGGCCTGCCTGCGTTTCGTGGCGCAGCTGACAGGCAGTGCCGCCATCGGCAAGAGCATGACGTGTTATATCCATGCTGTACTGGCTAGTATCATTGGACGATCATGTACCAATAACCACAATAATTCCGCAGTTGTATATCCGCGAACTTTCTCGAGGGACTACATTATGCAGCGGAATGAGCGGCGTATTTCGGCCCTGTAGCTTTCGCCGGGAAACCATGGAAAGCTGCTCCGGAGCGCATGTCCGTATCAGTTGTATTTCAAATGTTGCTACCGAATGCAGTCAACTAGATACGTACATAATTATCACTAGTATTTACTTTTTTTGGTACGTACGTCAGCACAGGTATTTTTACTTCGATCAATTAGTCTAATTAAACAAAGATTTTATATTTAAATAATTGTGGTGGGCTTCACTAAATACATTTTATCTAGCCCCAGTAAGTTACGATCATACCCTAGCTACGAGAAACATAGTGCGTTACAGTGAAAAGGGGGCTTCATAGGGCACAAGGCACGTAAAAAAAATTTTATGGTGCCCGCTGGCCGAGATAGCTAGCTGAAACAAAAATAATTGTTAAGGGACCACCCAAATATACACAGCCGATGTCAAGAAACATATATATTCATCTCGTCACAGCGCTTCCGAATCGGACAAAAGAAAAAAGGTTGCACATAAACAAGCGCTGACTATCAACTGAGGTTCACTGAAGAAACGAAACAAATATATAGGTGTGGAAAATGTCAGTACAAGGAAGTTATCAACTCTACAGTTGGGAAGAAATATAGCTCAATTCCCTCTCTGATAATGCGATGGAAGGACGTTTGACGTATGTGGGGCCATGGGTGTAAATGTGGAATGCCTCCATTACCTCGTGTGCTACCTTATCGTGGTGGCGGAGAAGAATGAGCGTTTTTTTGTAGTTTGGGGCACATTTGCACTTCTTGCATCAAAAAGGGGAATGGGTCCTCTTTTGCTTTCCGGTAATCATAATCTTTTTTATGTTTGCATTTGCAATTCCTGTGGTGGACGGCTGTGTGTGATAGTTTATCCCTTTGCCTTGTGTTTTCATGTTCCATAAAAATCTTATTTACACGCTTTCCGGTCTTTACAATGTACATCGCTCCGCATGAGAGGGGATCTGATAAACCACCCTAGTTCACAGGAAATGAAAGGTGATATGTGACGCACATGACGAGGCTCTCTCTTTCCGCCTTGTCTCTGCCTGACCTCAGTTGATAGTCAGCGCTTGTTTGTGGGCAACCTTTGCTTTTTGTCCCGTTCGCGTGCGCTGTGACCAAATGATTCTGCACCAACTCGCCAGAATTTTCACTTTACTTCAACATATATATTCCTACGCGCCCATGACTAGAAATAAAAATATTTGGTTGTATTTTTCTCAAATGACGAGCCTGGGAAGTCCAACGAAAAACAAATCCTCCACATGAGCCGTGCCAACAATTCAACCTCCCTACACCATCGCACAGCTGCTACGCGTGGCATCGTCATTTGTCCCCCTCGGAGCCGTCGAGCCATCATCTACTTTGGGAAAAGAGCGGAGATCGCCTTGAGGAGGAAACACGACAAAAAAAAAAAAAAAAAAAA
>JAJIZL010036895.1:15671-25785 GCA_023969395.1 Amblyomma maculatum
GGTGGGGGGGTGGGTGGATAGATCGAATATAGGAGCGTCCCCTTTAAAAAGAGTGGTAGCAGTTGCTATCATGCTCGTTTTTTTTTTCCTATATCTTAATTCTTGTTTTAGATCGGTAAACTATACCATAATTCAATTTATTGAATTTTAGTGTCGACATTACTAACATAATTGCTAATTTTCTGCTTTTAAGCCACTAATTTTCCAATCGTTTTTTGCTAGCTTCCACCCGGGTTCATTCACCCGGCCACTGGTATCTCTAAACCCCAGGGCCTCAGGAGGAGTGACTGCGCCTGCATTGACTTCCGGATGCATGCCACCGCATTAGGATATAAGATGGTTAATTGTTTCTACGGATTTCCTACATACTGCACATTTGTCATCTTCATGGTTAAATTTCTTTTTCTAGCTGCGTGTTCTAAGGCACCCTCATCTAACTTCAAAAAGTAGGGCACTGCCTCTTGAGTTATCAAAGAAAGTTTCCTTCCTGATCTGCCTTTTCCACTTTGGGTATAGTTCTACACTGTTTCTTTTCTATAGAATTTTTACCTTCTGTGTTTTTCATATGTTGCTTAATACTCTTATTTCTTCGTCCCTGTGACCAGCATACTTACTGGTTAGTTTCTAGTTCTTTTCCTCCATTATAAGTCAGCACTTTTTAGGTATAGGTATTTGAATGCTTTAGCTGTCCACCTGTTCGTGTCCAATTTACTCAGGCGTTCCTCATACAATATTTTACTCTGAGCTTCCCGTACTTCGAAAGATGTTCAGCCCATATCTCCCTGTACCGCCTCATTTGTGGTTTTGCCGTGGACACCCAGTGCCAATCGTCCGACGGCTCTCTGATTTATTTCTAAGGTCGACTGTACCTCTGATTTTAGACACAAAACCGCATTTCCGAAAGTAAGTCCGGGCACCATAATTCCTTTCCAAATACCCCTCAAAACCTCATACCTGTTGTATCTCCACAATGTCTTATGCTTCATTATCCCGGCATTTCTTCGCCCTTTGGCCTTAAGTGACTGCTCATGCTTTTCAATGTATGCCAATCCTTCGTTTACCGATACCCGGAGACATTTATATTCTGCCACTCTGGGCATTTCATGGCCTTCTATTTTAGGAACCTGATCAGTTGAGCCGTTGAAAATCATCAGTCCCGACTTAACTGCACTAAAAATGAAGCCTAGATCGCCTCCTTCGTCTCCGCAATACTAAACTTGAATTTGCAATTCTTTCAGACTCTCAGCTAGCAGCACAATATCGTCTGCACACATTACACCGGAGAGGCGCTGCTTTACCACCTTCTCGCCTAATCTATATGACAGGTTAAAACCAAGGTTACTTTCTTGCATCCTCCGTTTCATATTTTTCATATATAGCATGAAGAGCAGTGGTGACAGAGGACAACCTTGCCTTAATCCTTTGCATATTTTGACAGCGTCCGTACTTTTTATAACTTCCCATGTAATTAATTCTACTTTGTTCTTCATCATCATCATCATCATCATCAGCCTGATTATATCAACTGCAGGACAAATGCCTCTTCCATAGTTCTCCACTTAACCCGGTTCTGTGCTGGCTGCATCCACTTGACCCCTGCGAACTTCTTCATCTCATCCGCCCACCTAACTTTCTGCCGCCCCCTGCTACGCTTTCCTTCCCTTGGAATCCAGTTTGTTACCCTCAGCGACCTTCGGTTATCCCGGTATATTTCCTGATAGGAAATCTGTTATCTCATGACTGATACCTTCTTCTTTTAATACGTTCTTTAGGAGTTCCCTGTTTACGTTGCCGCACGCCCCGTTTATGTCCACCAAGGCCAAATACAAAGATCAATTTTCGCTTTTACAAAATGCCACACAGTCCTAATTCAAGAGTACTGATGAATAAAAATTACGCTCAGTGGAAGGCTATAGACCAGTTTAACACTGCCAAATGTGGATTACAAGATTTTCGCCAAAAGTTTATCAAATCGCATACAGTTCGCAATGTCGGTTCTCATTGGCCTTCACCAGACGTGCGGCATGAGGGGCCGTGCCATATAAAGTAATGCACATATCGACCACAATCCTCGAATCGTGCTCCTGCTCTCATGATCAGGCTGCTTTACTTCAGGTCGACCTTGCAAAAGCATTTGATCGAGTTCATCATTCTTTCCGGTTTTCTCTTCTGGAACGAGCGAATGTTGGTTCTCTAGTACTGAAGGGGGTGCAACTTCGCTATAGAAATTGTTCTACTCGCCTAATTGTAAATGGTCACCTATCAAGCCCCGTACCAATCAACTCTTCTGTGAAGCAAAGTTGTCCGATGTCCCGGCTACTTTTTGCTCTTTACTTGGAGCCACTTTGTCAGAGTGTTTTACATAACAGTAGTATCCATGGCTTCCCTCTCCTTGGAAAAGAGGTTAAAGTTCTTGCATATGCGGATGATCTTGCGTTTTTCTGCACTGACAATCCAAGCATAGAAAAAGTTATATCCAGCATAGAAGAATTTGGCGTTGTTTCTGGTGCTCAGATGAATCGCTCCAAGAATTCCGGCCTTTGGTTTGGTTTGTGGGGCTCAACACCACCCCTATATGCAGGAATTGAATGGTCATGCGTGCCCCCTAAATATCTGAGCGTTCCACTGCATGCATTCAAGTCAAGTGCAAATTACTGAAAAGAGCGCGTTCCAGTCTTCCAGCGTTATGCTAATACATTTTTCCCCTATCGGCTTTCAATATTCGGTCGGGCTCAGGCCCGCAACATGTTTTTGACGATTTATTATGTGCTTCTGGTCCTCCACTGTGTTAGGCATTACATCCAGCGTTTTCACCGAACATTTGCAATGTTTATTTGATCATCTAATTTTGAACCGATTCGACGTGATAACCTATTCAGACCTTTTTCTGCAGGGGGGCCCGGCTTAGTGCATCTGTATGTAAGGCAGTTAGTTGCCCGCTTCTTCTTTTTTCGTGACTGTTCACATCCGATTATTACAGCATTCCTATAAGTTAATTTCATGAATTTGCTTCCTGACTTAGTGGTTTTTACTGACCGCCCACTGTTACTAGGATTTATGCAGGACGTTTGTGCTTCGGTGAGGTTTTTGACAGCATGATTCTCGAATGAGTACTTGTATTGTTTCGCGCGATACACTATATACAATGAACTGATAGCAATGCTTTTCTCGCCACCACTGATCGTTCTTTATAGTTTTGTCTTAAGGGTCATGATGTGTTAAAAAGGGTGCGCAAAATGCATATTTCTCCTTGTTTGAAAACATTTTTCTTTAAATTACACGCCGAAGCTCTACAACTTAACACATGGCTCCATAGGAAAAATATTTTTGTATCTTTTGAAAGTGGCCGTCTGTGTGATGTGCCTCAAACAATTGAGCACTGTTTCATTAATTGCAAAGACGCAATTCGTTTTTGGGATGTGCTGCAAAGAACTCTAAAGAAAGACTTTGTTTTAAATTCGTGCAGTTTGCGGTATCTTGCTGTTACACAATCTGATTAGGAACCATATCACATGTTTTTTCTTATTCGACTTCATAGCTTGTGGAAGGCACGCATGTTGGATCGCAACGCTGAACGTGTTTTTCCACCTAGACTCCATTTTGGCAGAATGATGCTGCAACTGAAGGACATTTATGATGAAAATGACTTTCAACCTGATTTGTTTCCCCTGGTGACACGGTGCTTATCTTCGCCTGCATTTTAGTCGTGTTCTGTTGTGCCCCTCAGCAACGGCTGAGTGCATTGTAAATAGTCTGTGTACATAACCCTTTCTGTACATAACCACGTGTAATAAATACCATGTCAAAAAAGAAAAATGCTTCAGTGGCGCAATGGACTTACACTACTTATCTGAAATAAAACATCTGTTCGAATGCTGTAGTCCAACTTTTTTCAGTTTCTTTTCAAATCGTGCCAATCTTTTCCTGATTTTTTTTTTTAAATTGCCACGTTAAATTAACCTACTAAGGTCGCGCCTGGGGTATGTTCACATTTACGTCACATTATGTTATGTTTTTAATTTTTAATAGCCGTGAACAGAGCCACGAAGTGACGGCATGACAACGGTAACACTATTCAATTAACTTCACCGTAACCATTTCCTGCCTTCAGTGAGTGTATGTTACCTTCAGATTGCGTTCAGACACATATCTCTGTAACAATTGCCATTTAACCCGCTACGAGGCAACCAGAAAGGAGAAATGAGTTGCGGACCCTACCTTTTAGGAGACGGAATTACGCGCCAGTGAATGGCATGGGTCACGTGGTGCGCCGCGGTCCGCATTCGCCTTCAAGCTTCCAAACAGTCGCAGCGTGGACGCCTTTCACCGCAGCGGAGATTGCTATATTTATCTTCTGGCTTTGCTTACTCGGAAATTTTTTTTGAAAAAAAAAAAATACTTAGCAGCAGAACGCCTTGCTACAGCGCCATCAGCTGCAGCAACCTGCATGAATCCCGAAAGATATTTAAGGCGAAAGGCTTTCTAGGCTAGCTCGTTTAGCGAAAATGTGTGCGCGTGATCTGGGCGTCGCACATATAATGTGTCGCTCGCAAATAGCGGACGTGTGAGGGAGAGTATACGATTGATGGTGACAGGTAAGGAGTAAAAGTTGTTATAGACATCGATATAGTTAATCACTAATGTTAATGGCTAGTAATGATGTTAATAATGACTTGTAATGGCCAGTATGTCAAACTACGACTTGTAATGACCGCAACTGATTGAAAATGAGTAAAAATGCTTAGCGATAAGTGGTAATGACTACAATGAGTAGGCATGACTCATAATGACTACTAATGACTACAAAACGACCAATATGTCAAACAATCACTTAATGGCTGGAAATGAGTAAAAATGCTTAATGTAAGGGTGCGTTGAAGCTCAGGTCGGTGTTCAGGTCGACCGTTTAACTAGCGCGTCAGTCTCTTGCGTCTTCGTCTTTTGTCTGCCGTCTGTTTCTTTTAGCACGCGCCTTTCGACATACGCTCGTCGTCTTTGTCACTGTCGACAATCACCGAGCGTTGGTGTGACACTACAATTATCCCCGGGATAAAAAAGAGGCATCCTGCCGACTCATGGTGTGGACACAACAGGCGAGTCGTAACAGGGCTTGAGGCGGTCAACGTGCACTGTTTCACGCCCGCGGCGACGCATATCCGGTGTCGGTACAAGCGGTTCTATAACGTAGTTCACCGGAGAGGTCTGGCAAATAACCCGATATGGGCCATGGTATTTGGAAGCACGCTTGGTAGAGAGGCCGGAAGGGGTGGCAGGAACCCAAAGCCACACGAGGGAGTCTGCGCTGTATGAAGAAGCTGGACAAGACAGTGCGCGAAGGAACTGCTGGTGACCTTGGTTCTGGGTTGTAAATGAGCGGGCCAACTGGCGACATTCTTCTGCATATGCTGCTGCTTGAGAGACGGTGGTCGCTTCGGAGGTGTCAGGGCGATAAGGAAGTATCGTGTCCATAGTTGACGTGGGTTCACGGCCGTATAGAAGGAAAAAGGGGGAGAAGCCGATCGTGCTTTGTATGGCAGTATTATAAGCGTACGTGACTAATGGGAGAAGCCGGTCCCAGTTTGAGTGATCGGACGCGACATACATGGCCAGCATGGCACTTAAGGTGCGGTTAAAACGTTCCGTCATGCCATTTGTCTGCGGATGGTAGGCCGAGGTAGAACAGTGGACAATACGGCACTGCTGAAGAAGAGCTTCGATGGTCTCGGAAAGAAAAACACGGCCACGGTCACTGAGCAATTCTTTAGGTGAACCGTGGCGCAGAACGAGATGGTGCAGGACGAAAGACGCAACGTCTGACGCCGACGCAGAAGGTAAGGAAGATGTTTCTGCGTAGCGGGTAAGGTGGTCAACAGCCACGATGACCCAACGGTTACCAGCTGGAGTGACTGGTAGTGGCCCGTAAAGATGAATACCAACACGATCGAAAGGTTGGCTGGCGCAGGGCAAAGGCTGCATCGGAACGGTGGAGTGGTGTGGAGGGTTTTTGCGGCGTTGGCATTCCTGGCATGCGCGAACGTAATGACGCACGAAGCGGTACATACCCTGCTAGTAATAGCGGAGGCGAAGACGAGTGTAAGTTTTCAACACTCCGGCGTGGGCACACTGAGGATCGGCGTGAAAAGCGGCGCATATTTCCGAACAGAGATGCCGAGAAATGACAAGGAGCCACTTGCGTCCGTCGGAGAGGTAATTTCGGCGGTAAAGCATGCCGTCGCGGATGGAAAAATGACGAGCTTGGCGGTGAAGCGTTCGTGAAGCTGGGCGCAGAGAAGGTGTAGATAAAAGCGTGAGAAGAGAAGCGATCCAAGGGTCTTGCCTTTGTTCATTGGGCATGTCGGCAATTTCTAGCGAAAATAAGTCACTTATGGTGATAGCTGTCGAGTCAGAGCCACATTGAAGAGGTGACCTAGACAGGGCGTCGGCATCAGAATGCTTACGGCCAGACCGGTAGGTGACCTGAATGTCGTACTCTTGTAAGCGGAGGGCCCAACGAGCAAGACGGCCGGATGGGTCTTTAAGGGTGGACAACCAGCAGAGTGAATGAAGGTCCGTAACAACAGGAAAGGGACGACCGTAGAGATATGGGCGGAACTTCCCAATGGCCCAAATGATGGCCAAGCACTCCTTTTCGGTTACAGAATAATTCTTTTCGGCCTTTGTTAAGGTACGGCTGGCATAAGCAACAACGTACTCTGGGTTGCCGGGCTTTCGTTGTGCAAGGACAGCGCCGAGACCTACACCGCTGGCATCAGTGTGAATTTCGGTAGGCGCCGCAGGGTCAAAATGGCGGAGAATCGGAGGCGAGACTAGAAGGCGCCGAAGTGTCGAAAAGGCCTCATCACAGTCGGATGTCCAAGACGAAAGAATGGCGTCACCGGCAAGGAGATCAGTCAGCGGCGAGATGATCGAAGCGAAATTGCGGACGAAGCGACGAAAATACGAGCATAGCCCGATAAAACTACGCAGCTCCTTTAGAGAAGTTGGGCGTGGAAACTCAGCTACTGCACGGAGTTTCGCAGGATCTGGACAAACACCGTCTTTCGAAACAACGTGTCCCAATATAGGAAGCTGGCGAGCCCTGAAGCAGCACTTTTTCAAATTTAGTTGCAATCCGCCATCAGTCAAACACTTTAGCACACGCTCGAGACGGTCCAAATGTGACGTAAAATCTTTTGGAAACACGAAAACATCGTCCAGATAACAAAGACAGTCATGCCACTTGAGTCCGCACAGAATTGTGTCCATCATGCGCTTGAAGGTGGCCGGCGCGTTGCACAATCCAAACGGCATGATGTTAAATTCATAGAGACCATCAGGTGTCACAAAGGCGGTTTTTGGTCGATCGTCAGCTGCCATGAGTACCTGCCAGTAGCCCGAGCGAAGATCCAGAGATGAAAAGAATTCGGCACCTTGAAGGCAATCGAGAGCGTCATCAATACGTGGAAGGGGGTATACGTCTTTTCGCGTTATCTTGTTCAAACGTTCTTTTTCCTCACGAGAACAACTGGAGAAGCCCAAGGGCTGTGCGAAGGCTGGATGACGCCACGCTGAAGCATGTCATTAACGTGCTCGGTGATAACTTGACGTTCAGCAGCCGATACCTGATAAGGGCGCTGGCGTACCGGGGCGTGCGTACCGGTGTCGATGCAGTGAGTGACTACGGATGTGCGCCCCAAAGATGTACGAGGAAGGTCGAATGAGGAACGGAAGCGCTGCAGCAAGCTGACGAGCTGGTCGCGTTGATCTGCTGAAAGGCTGGCATCCAGACAGCCAGAAAAAGCTGCAGTGGAGTCGTCGTTCTGTACAGAAGCGGGGAAGTCAATAGTATCGAGCTAAAGTGGGGTTGGGTCTTCTGAGACGGCAGATGTCATAGCGTCATCAAAGGACTCGAAATGACCAAGACGTTCTCCACGAAGAAGCGTTGACGGACAAGGCGACGGGTTAGAGACGTATATGGCGCTGTAGCCACCACAGAAAGTCAGAAGGGCGAAAGGCAGGACTAAGCAATGGCGACGATTAGCGGCGTGAGTCGGAGTGAACAGAACTGTCTAATCAGAAAAGCCGGCGCAGGAAACGGGCACGTGGATGGTAGAGCAGGTGAAGATGTCAGTATCTTCGGCCACAGTTATCCTATCGACGTGGAGCAGTGTGTCAGACGAGGCGTCCGGTGAAAGCGGAGACAATTCGATGCTGGCTCGGGCACAATCAATAATCGCATGATGACTGGTGAGAAAGTCGCAACCCAGAATCAGTTCGTGAGAGCAGTGAGGCAGCACAAGAAATTCGGCGACGTACAAAACACCCTGAATGACAATTCGAGCTGTGCACGCCGCAAGCGGTTGAATGCGATGTGAGCTGGCAGTTCGGAGAAAAAATTTCGAAACAGGCGTCGTAACTTTACGAAGTCAGCGGCAAAGGTCGGCACTTATAACAGACACAGCGGCGCCAGTGTCCACAAGAGCGAGAACTGCGACGCCATCAACGAACACTTCGATAACGTTGGTCGGGGAAGACTGAGGACTTGCACAAGTAGAGGAAAACGCCGTTCTTGCCTCCGGAACTGCGGCTGTTAGTTTTCCTACGGGCCAGGAGGAGAGCGACGGCGCAGCGGCGAGAGGGAACGACGAAGGGGAGACGGCGATCGACGGGAGGAGTGGGAGGAGCGGTCAAGATAAAATGAGTCCGTAGAAGTGCCAGCAGGAACAGGGGGAGGGGAAGGTTCAAAGTTTGACCTGTAGTTGTAACTGTACAGGCGGGGGCCACTGCGGTATGACTGCGTGCGCTGGCGACAAAGCCGGGCGACGTGGCCAGGAACGCCACATGAATAACAGATTGGGGCGGTTGTCAGAGGTACACCATGGATTGTTGACCGGACATCGAGGAGGCAGATAAGGGCGGGGCGAAGGTGGTGGCGGTGGTAATGGCGCAGCATACGCAACAGGGCAGGGTGGTGGTCTGGCGGCGACAGCGGCGTACGTTAACGGGGCTGTCACAGGCGTAATTTGAGAGCTTGGCGGTAAAACTTGTGCAACTTGCTCCTGGATGGTGCGTCGAAGTGCAGAATCTATCGATGGGGTGGTTGCGGCAGAAGCAGGGAGGAGCGATAGTTGGCGAGCCACTTCCTCCCGTATAAAGGCCTTGATCTCGGGAAGGAGGGAAGGTGGTTCAGAAGTGAGACCGCATACTGTCGGAGGTACGAATAACCGATCGTTCACGAGAGAACGCCGGGTAGAAGCTCGTTGCCTCTTGAGGACGTCGTAACTCTGACAGAGCTGAACCACTTCGACGACGGTTTGGGGGTTTCTGGCCGTCATCATGTGAAATGCATCGTCAGAGATTCCCTTCAGGATTTTGGTTATCTTGTCAGCTTCGGACATACAAGGATCAACACGTCTACAAAGATCCACAATGTCCTCTATGTAGCTGGTGAACGTTTCATCGGGATTCTGAGCGCGGGCTTCGAGGCGTTGTTCGGCGCGCAGTTTGCGTACAGCGGGGCAGCCGAACACCTCGGAAAAGCTCGTTCTGAAGGACGACCAGGTGGATAGGTCGGGTTCGTGGTTGCGGAACCATAAATTTGCTACATCGGTCAGGTAAAAGAGGACGTTGGCTAACTTCGTGGTGTCGTCCCACTTGTTGGAGGCGCTTATGCGTTCGTAGGAGGATAGCCAATCGTCTACATCTTGGTCGTCGGCGCCACTGAAAAAGCTGGGGTCACGCTGGCGAAGCCCACCAGAGCACAGGATGGTAGGAGAAGCGGTGGGATCAGTCGAGTGTGGAGTGGCGGTCTGGCTTGTTGCTTCAGGCATAGCGGATGGCGGAGCGAGTGTGCGGCTGCGAAGCTCCAGCGTGAGAGGAGGGAACGAAGAGCAGCCTCCACCAAATGTAAGGGTGCGTTGAAGTTCAGGGGCCGTATTACGGACCGCTCTATAATTGAGAGCGCTCTAAAACGCCCGCTCCTATTGGTCGCCGTCGCCATCTTGAAAAGTTGCGTCACGGGATGCTGCGATTGCGTCGCGGAGGCGAAAAAACAGATGACATCGCGCACCTAATTATGCCCGTTGTTTTAGACTATTTTTGTAGAGCGCGATGA
>JAJIZL010036895.1:26185-48367 GCA_023969395.1 Amblyomma maculatum
ACGGGATTGCGCTCGTCCCGTGCTACGTGTCCCTCTTACTTTTGTGTCGTGTTTGTTGCGCAATTTCACCATGACTACAGAGGCTTAATATGTCAAACGACGACTTGTATAGCCGCAACTGACTGGAAAGGAGTAAAACTTAACAATGAGTGATAATGATAACAATAACTAGGCATGACTCACCATGACTACGAAACGACCAATGTGTCAAACGACGGCTTGAACGACAGCAGCTGTGTGGAAATGACTTACAATGTTTAGTGATGAGTGATAATGATTAATGATAAATATTTTGATTTCGTCGACAAAGATGTTTGACAAGCAAGCGGATGTGAGCCTGCGCCAAAGTGTGCACGCGCATTTGCGACGACGGAAAGTTAATTGGCATCTGCATCGCCATAGAAAATCACTCAATGTTATCATTTACGGTGGTCATCGAGGAAGGCAAAAAAGTGCAAGTGATTACAACACCATAAAAATAAAAACAGAATCACGCCAGGTGCGCGATTATTCTATAGAGCTCTTTGGAAGAAGTAGAAAGATCCGCATGCAGACCGCCGCTGAGTCTTCCGTGCAAGTTTACTATTCAGCGTTTGCAAATTCTACTGTTTCTAAAGTAGCTGCGGTGCCCTTCAAGGTAATGCACAGGCATGCTGCTTCCAAAATATCATCTGCGTTTGAGTTGAATATAGCCGCACCAGAGGCGCGCGTCAAGCAGTTGGAAGCTTCATGGCTGCGTCGGTTATGGTTGCCAGCATGCGATGGGACCTTCTGGGTACTCTGAAAATTATGGAGAGAGAGAGAGAGAAAACTTTTAATGAGCATATAATCAGTAAATATTCGCAGGAGCTGGGTGGTCGGTGCCCCTAGTCCAGGGCTCCGCTGGCAGCAGCTGACTTGCGGACTAGCTGGATAATCCAGGCTTGCTGGTCCAGGTTGTCGCTGGTCAGGGCCGCCTCCCACTGCTCGTGTGTCGGGCATGGCACTATTAACGTTGGGTCAGGTTTGTCCTGGCATTCCCAAGAGATGTGAAAGAGTGTGGGGCTTGCACCGCACCAAGGACAGTAACTCGTGTATTTTGTTGGGCTTATCTTATTTAAAATTTGAAGATTAGGGAATGTGTTTGTTTGTATTTTTCTCCAGTCTATAGCGTCCGAGGAAGGAAGGTGTTTGTGTGGTGGTGAGAAAATTCTTCTTTCTAACCGTAGGTGTTCCAGCCTGTCGCCGTAGGGTCCTAGGAGAGGGGTGAGGTAGGGATGGGGATCCGCCCGGTTTGTAAGAGCTCGGGCTAGATCGTTCGCTACCTCATTTCCTTCTAGGCCTTCGTGTCCAGGTGTCCATGTAATTGTGTGCGTCTGGGAGATGGAACATAATATTGCACACGCTCTTTTGTGAGGTTTTCCGGCCAGGTAGTACCTGCAGGCTGGTTGGGAGTCCGTCACTACGTGTGATGACTTATTTTGGTTGTCTTGTGTTTTTATGGTGATGGCTATTGCCAGTGATTCCGCTTCCGCAAGATCCTTGGCATAGATCGAAGCCTGAATAATTGGCCTCTTCTTGTGGTCAACTGCAGCTATTGTGAACTTGCCAGGTTCACCGTAAGCCCCTATGTCCACGTAGACAACTTCCGGGTCTTTAGACAATTGTTTTTCCAATGATTTGACTCTGGCTTTCCTTCGACCCTTCTGTAACTCATGGTGCATGTGCCTGGGTATTGGGTTCACATAGATGTTGTTTCTTGTGGATGTCGGAATTTGTGATTTGATCTCAGAAGTTCTTAGTGCCTGCCATAGCCCTAGATTTGACAGGATTTCCCTACCCGCCTGCGTTGTTGTTAGGCGTTGTTTCTGACTTTCTAGAACCGCCTCCTTGAGCTCCTCGAAGTTGTTGTGCACTCCGAGTGCCCAAAGACGTTCCGTCGATGTTGTTGGCGGGAGGTTTAGGGCCGTTTTATAGGCTCCTCTTATGATAGTGTCAATGGCCCTTTTATCAGTGAATCTAATTTCGTGATATGGGAGCCCGTAGGTAATTCTGCTAACGACCAGGGCCTGTACAAGGCGTAGGGTGTCCTCCTCCCTCATCCCTTTCCGGTGGCAGGTCACCCTTCTAATCATTCTGGAAATTTGGTTGACTGTGGTTTTGAGTGTTTTGATTGTGTAATCCACTCTCAAATTGCTTTGCAACCATAGCCCCAAAACTCTGATCTTGTCCTTCTCTTGAATTATCTGGTCTCCTAGAGAGAGCTGAATTTCTCCTGGGGACTTGTAATTTCTTCTGTGTAGCCTGATAAGTTCGGATTTTTCTGGGGAGCATTGAAGACCACTCTCCCCGGCAAATTCCTCGACTACGTCTATAGCGGCTTGCAGAGCTTCTTCTTTTTGCGCCAAGGATCCCTGAGTAGCCCAGATGGTGATGTCGTCCGCGTATAAAGTGAAGCCAATATCAGTGCGGGTCAACAGTTTTTTTGCTAAATTTATCATTGCTATGTTAAATAGCATTGGAGAGATTATTGAACCCTGCGGTGTACCTTTGTTCGGCATGGGTACTTTTGGTGATCGGATCTCTCCAATTCCTATGGTGGCTGTGCGATCTGAGAGGAAAGCCTTCACGTATTTGAAAATTTTCTCTCCGCAGTTGATATTGTTTAATTCTTGCAATATGGTTTGGTGGCCAATGTTGTCGAATGCTCCTTTGAGATCTAGTGCCAGAATGAAATTTTCGCCTTTTCGGGGTATGGTGTTGATTACCTCTTCCCTAATCCGGAGGAAAGCATCTTGCGTGCAGAGTCCCTTGCGGAAGCCCAGCATGCAGGAAGGAAAGATGTTGTTTTCGTCGATGTAATTTTGGAGCCTTAGGTGGACTACTTTTTCATAGAGTTTTCCCAGGCAAGAAGTGAGGGAGATAGGACGGAGACTCTCCACAGCCGGTGGCTTTCCAGCCTTTGGTATGGTGATGATATCCGCGTGTCTCCAAGCTGATGGGACCTGTCCCTTCTCGCACAGTTCTTCGTTGATGTACTTCGTTAGGTCTTGCAGATGTTCGGTGCTTAAGTTCCTAATCATAGCGTAGGTGACTTTGTCTCCTCCAGGGGCAGTGTTTCTTGTAAATGTACGGGCGGCTGAGTAGACCTCCGCCAGTGTTATGGGGGAGTCAAGGGAGGGGTTTGGTTGACCCGCATATGAAGTTTGGCAAGCCGGAGTAGGGTCTCCTATGTATTTCTTGTGCATGGCGGTGATCAACTCTGCATCTGTGCCTGGGTATTTATGGGCTATGGTGTGGAGGGTTCTTCTTGTGGCCGTTTTGGTTTTTGATGTGTCTATCATGCTTCTTAATATTGACCATGCTTTAGCCGTGCTTAGGGTACCTTTCAGTGAATTGCAGAAATCTGCCCAGTTTTGCTTGGCGAGCTTTATAGCATACTCTTGTGCTTCAGCCGTAACCTGTGCTATCTTCATTTTAAGTTTTCTATTTAATTTTTGCAATTTCCACCGTTTTAATAGACTTTTTCGGGCTTCCCATAAATGTAGGAGATGTCTGTCTACTTCTGGGGTTTTTGTCGTTGTGTTGATAGTCTTGGTCGTTTTTGCATGAGCATCCTTCAGGCTTTGAACCCAATCTTCAATTGTTGTGATGCCGTCGTGTGGCCGTCTAATTTGTCTGAACTTATCCCAGTCTGTTATTTTAGTAGAGCCAATGTTCCTTTTCATACGGGTTGTCATTAGGGATAAGCTAAGGATTTTGTGATCGCTGCCAAGTGTTTCTTCTAGATTGGTCCAGGTGCAATGTCTTATGTTTTTGGTGAAAGCTAGGTCTGGGCAGGTGTCTCTGCTTACACTGTTTCCTATTCTAGTGGGGGACATGGTGTCCGTCATAAGACAGAGGTCCAGCTGCTCAGCCGCTTCCAACAACTTGGTTCCCTTCGGGGTGTCCTTGTGGTAGCCCCATGCCGTATGTACAGCGTTTAGGTCCCCCATAATAATAAGGGGGTTCGTTCCCGCTATGCGTGTGCATTCCAGTAAAAGTGGCTTGAAATCTTCGTGCGTGTTGCTTGGAGGACTGTAAAGGTTTAGAACAAACACACTCTGCTTTCTTCTTTTTTGAGAGATGATCTCGATGAGAACTTGATTAATTTCACTGAAGGGAAGGTCGTGCGGTATGACTGTTAGTGTGGGGGCCACTAGTGTAGCTATTTTAGGTGTTGTGTCATGGGTGTATGTGAGGTATCCTTTGAGGTATGTTGTGCATCCTGTTTCTTGGAGACAGATGACGTCCGGAGGTATCGGTTGATTTTGAATAAACATCTGCAGGGAGCTGCGTTTCCTCTTGAAGGAGCGACAGTTCCACTGCCAGAGCTCTAGGTGGTTTGGTTGCCGGTTAGGGGAGGCAGCCATCAGCGTTACTCGCCACTGACTCGCAGTCGCTGAGATCTGTCATGCCAGCGGACCTTCGGTGGGTTTTTAGTCGAGGGTCATCGGGGATTCCCGTGCGTTTTCGCACCCCCTGAGTTATTATTTGGATTTTCGAATTGAATTCTTCTTGAACTGCCGCAAATTGAGTTTGCGTGGCAATTTGTTGGTCTTGGAGTTGTTTGGTTAGTTGTGTCATGGTCTGCTGCATTTGAATAATCATTTGTTGCATTTGAGTAAGAATGCTTGGTGCGTTTTCTTGAGTGTGAAGTCCGAGAGTTTGCGTAAGCGTTTTCTGCCGTTGCGTTTGGAGTACACTCGCCTGTTGAGGTTGAGATGCGGAGGTGTTTACAGCATTTTGTACCGGTTGTGGCTGTATCGATACTATTGATGAGGGTTGGGGGGCAGTTTGCTTCTGACCCATTTGTAGCAGTTGTTGTAGTTGTTGTTCCACCTTATTAAGTCGTTTCTGTTGTTCTGATAGTTTTATTTTCAGTTGTCTATTTTGCTCCTCGAGCCTAGTGCAATCCTGGCATGGACTATACCCATTTAGAGCAGTGGGAGAGGCAACCTGAGCCCAGCTTACCCTTTTGCTGTCGTGCTCTAGCTTGTCTGGCGTCGCCCCTATCGCTTCTGGTGGTCCCTGCTGGTTGGGCCTGATCTGTTGTGTCTTCTGTTGGGAATAGTTGGGACTCTAGATAGTTATCTCTTCGAGCGCCACCTAGCCGTGGTTGAAATCCTTGTCAAGGATTACACCAAGTAGCAAGGATTCCATGAGCATCGTGACGTCAGGGCCATTATCAAATAGGAGACATTCGAGTTCGCAGACTTTTGAGCGGGATTGCTATTATGCCAGTTTTCGCTAGGGTCATTAGGTGCATGGTGCAATTTCACATTGAAGCCAAAACGATCTTGGCATTTGAGCCTTAACCTTTCGTATGGAAGCATAACTAAAAGCGTAACCAAGCCAAACAGAGCTCTTGTTCTGTACGTAGGTTTAGAAGAGCTAACCTTAATAAAAAATGTTTCCACTCCCAGCCTAACTTTTCATAAAATAGCGGGGTTTCGTCTGCGGGCCCTTTTGTTTCCTAGTAATTGCTACTACGTTTATTTTAGCGATACCATTCGGTGTGCCTTGCACACGGATGCATTTATGGACCTATGGCAAGCTGCGTCCCGTCCGCGCATTGTTGGCTTCTGCACACGAGTACCAACGCGAGAGCGACAACACGTGAATCAGGAAGTAAGGACCCAGCTTACTTCTTCCGGATAAATGTCTAATGCGAGCGCCAGCGATCTTCAACTGCTGTGACAGCGCCTCGAAAAATTCGCAACGCAGCAACAATTTATTTTGCAAAGTTACGGTGACGGCAGGCCGCCGCTCCTAAATATACATGGAAATGATGTAACCAGTGCTAATGCAATCACGGATTAGTTTAAGGGTTAGGCTTATAGTTTATGGTTTACCGTCTTAAATCGGCTCGGGCTATGAGGGACGCCATTAATGCTTAAGGAAACAGATATAAGTTTATGATTTAGGCTACATAGCGTTTATCGTTCCAAAGTGACTCGGGCTATGAGGGACGATATTGTGAAGGATTCCCAAAAGTTCTGCCGCTTGGGTTTCTTTAATGTGCACTGACATCGCATAGTACACGGGCGCCTTGCTTTCCTCCTCTGTCAGAAAGTGGCCGCCGTGGCCGCGATAGCACTCGCGTCTTTGACTTCGGCAGTCGAGAGTCCTTAGAAGAGCTCACCGCGACGGAAAACCAAATGAATCCCCCGGTCTAAGCATTGTGCAAAGAGCTTCGTCGCCTCCTTTGTGTACGCATCCATGTGACCCGGTAGTGCTCACAGCCGACGCGCGTGTTTCGGTTACACGCGGCTGTGGCGCTGTAACTCTGATCCGATGCTCCGACACATGCACTGTCCATAAGAATAAAGAACTCACGATTTCAGTTTCCAAGACGGATTATGGTTCCTCTCTCCTAGACGTTGCGACGCAGTGAACCCTCGCTCTTTCTCTTCAGCTGACGGTGAACTCAAATTCCACGCGTCGTCAAATCAAACTGCTAAAGCCGGCAGCTTGATCTACTTATACCATGTACACGAGCGAGAGAAGATGATAATTTACTCCGTCCGCCTCTTTCCCCGCATTCTCCTCGTGTGAGTTTCTCTCGCTCAAAGCCGAGCATGCGCAGAGAGCAGCGAGGAAAGGCGGTGGAGCAGGCAGTATTGAGGCATTGTTAGTGGCAGCGGAGGTTCGCACATCGTTGGCGGCGTCAAGTTGGTCAAGTTGGCGCTCAGTCACACCTCGGCAGCATGGCTACGGTTGGCAGCGGAGCATCGACGCGGCAGCGGCAAATATCTACTGTCCCGGGTAATTTCGTCGCGTCCATGAATGTGAGCGAAGCTATTATGAATTCGGAAGGTAAGTTCCCCATCTTTCGCGAGCCTCGCGAGATCGGCAGCTTCTCGCTGAGAGGAGAACAGCGAGAAAACGTCGACGGCCCCGAGCAACTGAAGTACTTGCGGATGCCAAGCCGCAGGCACGGGCTTATGTGGAACCTCAACGACGGATTCGAGGTTGCACTTCGCCGGGACTTCTCGGTACCGGAGAAGATAGACATGCTGCTTCGCTGGATCATTCGAAACCAGGAAATGTTGGCTGGGAACCATGAAGCACACTCGTCGGCCGATCCTTCGCACGACGAATTTCAAAGGTAAGCGTTCGATTGCGCACGAGGGTTGCTAACTGCGGCGGCATCAACCGGGCCTTATTCCGTTGGCCTAGCTCGCTCGCGCGGGCTGGCGTTTTGTGTCTCCTTCACTCCTACTGACGGTTAAGGCGGCGCACCTTGGCAAATGCGTAGTAGTAGTAGTACTTATTCCCGATGCCCGTAAGTAGGGTGCCCGTACTGTATATCAATATTTTGAGTGGTTTTCCTCGCACTTCGTGTGCTGAACTACCTTAAGAGGCTGCTGTCGGGCAGTTTATCAAGGCGCATTATGAAGCCACAGTGATGGTTTCGTATACTATTTCAAGGCCATCGAGGGAGCCTTAGTACGTTTTCTGCCCCAGACGTTACCTCAAGCATGTCGCCGGCATAAAAACAGCCGAATTATAAAAATGCGCAAAAGCATCCGCGTGACGTTGACCTGAAGACGGTATGTCATTCCGCTTGCTCATGCGCACGCTTTTACTGTAGCCTCATTCGGCCTATCCATGTGATTATGTGAACAAAAAAAAAGTGAAAATGAGAAGGAGGCTCAGAACCTTCTCTGCTTCTTGATGACTCTCTTGCAGAAGCAAACAGTGTTACCTCGCGGACCGTAATTTTGTGACGTGCCTTAAAAACGTTTTCCACCAGAAGCTCGCGACAACGCCGCAAAGCTCAGAGACAACTGGCTAGGCAAGTGCAGCTGCCAGCACGACTCCATTCATTGTAATCACTGTTTGGAAGTAGTGTGCTTCGTTATATTAAGCCAAGCGGTCCTCTTGAACCACCCTGGAAAAACCATGGAGAACCGGCGAGTAGGCAAGTGTTGAAACGTTTATCGGACCATGATACATATACTTTAACGGACCAAAGAGGTATCGTACACCGTGACGAGTTTTCAGTTCAGTTCAGTCGTTCAGTCGTGTCCGACTCTTCGTGACCCTATGGACCATGTCACGCCACGCTTTCCGGTCCCTCACTATCTTCCTAACATCACATAACTTCATCTGCAGTGCCTCGAGGATGCCATCTAACCATCGCGTTCGCTGCCTACGCCTTCTCCGGCGACCCTCAACCTTTCCCAACATCAAATCTTTCTCCAGCGACTCCTTTCTTCTCATCGGATGACCAGAGTAGCTGAGCTTTAACCTTAGCATTTGAACCTCCAATGAGCAGTCAGGGTTTATGGTCGACAATATCGATTGATTTGAGCTTCTGGCAGTCCAAGGAACTCTCAAGAGTCTTCGCCAGCACCACAATTCAAACGCGTCAATTCTTCGTCGGTCAGCCTTTTTCACAGTCCAACTCTCGCATCCATACATCACAACTGGAAAGACCATAGCACGAGTTATACGGATCTTGGTTGGCAGACTAATGTCTCTGCTCTTTACTAGGCGGTCAAGGCTAACCATTGCTCTCTTTCCCAGAAGCAGGCGTCTCCTAATTTCATGGCTGCAGTCTCCTTCCGAGGTAATCTTGGAGCCCAAAAAAAGGAAATCTGTCACAGCTTCCACTTCTTGTCCATTGATGCTCCAGGCCTTGATAGGGCAAGACGCCATGATCTTTGTCTTTTTAATGTTCAGTTTAAGCCCAAACTTCTCACTCTCTTCTTGTACGCGCATCAGAAGTCTCTTGAGTTCCACTTCACTTTCTGCC
Source organism: Amblyomma maculatum (assembly GCA_023969395.1). Taxonomy (NCBI): domain Eukaryota; kingdom Metazoa; phylum Arthropoda; class Arachnida; order Ixodida; family Ixodidae; genus Amblyomma; species Amblyomma maculatum. The sequence continues at coordinate 34,968 of JAJIZL010036895.1, forward strand.
ATTAAAGTGGTATCATCCGCATATCTAAGGTTGTTGATACGTTTTCCAGCAATCTTCACTCCAGCTGAAGACTCGTCCAGACCGACCTTCCTCATGATGCACTCTGCATATAGGTTAAATAGGCAGGGCGACAGTATGCAGCCTTGCCTCACTCCTTTCTCAATCGGAAACCAATCAGTAAGACCATGCCCAGTTCTGACTGTGGCCTCTTGTCCTTCATGCAGGTTCCTGAGGAGACAGATGAGGTGAATTGGAACTCCCATCTCTTGGAGAGCTTGCCACAATCCGCGTTCTAGCTGCATTTATATGCTGCATTTCCTTTTTGTGTATAACGTAGCCTTTTAAAGTTCTGCTATGTTTCGCCACGGTCATTGTGGGGTCGCCGACGCGGCTGACCACATTAAAGCTGTGCAGTCGGAGCGACACACAATTTAGTCATTTCTGCGCTGTGCAGACCTCCACCTGAAAAAATGAACAAATGAATTGTGCAAAGAATGCGATGCACAGGTCAAATATTGCTTATTATCGTGAGGCGCATGTAAAGTATAGTCGAGAACCGAGAAAGGAATTTAAAAAATGAATGACAATTTGCTAACTAAAATGATTGTGTATGCATCCGGCAGGTGATGCAGCGCTCAAAACATTTGCCGGAGTGAGATTGCCAGCCGATCGGGCTTGACGGTGCTAGAGGATGAAGACGGAGATATGCTCGCATACAGAAGGAAGGAGACGTCGCCCAACCGTATACCGCTATACCGCTTCGAACACACCGACCAATCTCTGCGCAGCACAGTCGACCGTAACAAACGTCAACCAAACTAAACTATTGTCTCCCAATTGTCAGTTATAGCCACCTCCCTCATAAGGGCTGTTTTCTCGACTGGTCCCAACATCGCGACCGTGGCTTGGTAGTTCGCAACAAAGCGATAGCTGATACTGCTGGTTTGGTCGAAAAACCGTCGGCGTGGTAGAAGGAGTAATAGTATAGTAGCAGTAGTGGTAGTAGTAGGAGTAGTAATAACAATAAAAGGGGTGCGTAAAAAATCGTATCAGGTAATCTGTGGGTGTAGTGATTGATTATTGATTTTTGTGATAGGTGACGACGATTTCATGCATGGCCGCGGCCTCCAAGCTAGCGCGCCCTAACCCTCAAGACCGGGCGTGTTTAATGAAATCATGCTCATTAATTGATAACTTCAATAAATTGAAAGATGAGAAAGTGGGAAAGGATGCATCAAAGTTGTCAGAATGCTCAGAATAAAAGGCCGATGATTGCTGCTAACTAATAGAATTCAGTGTGTAATTTACCGATTAAATAATAATATAAAAAGTGCTCAGAATGGTAAGCTAACGTTTTCTGACGCTAAGTATTGGTATGAAAAAAAAGAAGATAAAAATGAAAAAAGGGGAAATAAAAAAATAAAACAGTGTAAAAATTAAAAGGAAAATAAAACCAACAAAGATAAAAATAAAAAGGGGACGAAAACTTCGGCCGTTAGTGTGAAATGCTATTACATCAAACCGTTAATGGCAGGTCCTCCTAATTATTAATCTTTCCCTTCTCATTGTTGTGATCCGTGGCAGTTGAATATCGACAGAATACCACCAGACCAATTAAGGTAGTCATAAGTTCATGTGCTTGTGTGTGTGTGTGCCTCTTCTATGTTTTGTCATCTATTCAGCTGCCTTTTCATCATGTCTGAAGGCCCACTAGCTGAACGTTCTACTGTACCCTTAATACCCTTAAGAATTTAGTGCTAATCACCCTAACATAAGCCAGTCATTTTGCCGCAAACGGCTGCAGTCTTTATTTATTGCTCCTGGCAGCCGCTAATTGCGGTCTTATCACTCTGCGTGTATTGCGCAGGAACATATTGTGTTCTTTGTTTATTTAAGCTCAGTATTGCCTAGGCATGGCTTAATCATTTTTTTTTTTTTTTGTCACGCAAGATGCGCCGAGATCTGTTTATAACGATTCCAGCCACTCGTGTCTGTTTCCAAGATGTTACAAATTGTGCTAGTCACATTTGACAGCTTTATTTAGATGTTTCTTCGCCGACTTTAAACTCAGCGCTGACGAGTGCAACGGGCTTTCGTATAGTTCGACGACCGAAGAACATGCTTGCTGCTATCACCCCCGTCGCGTGGCCTAATTCTTGTGTGGATGTCAGTCAGCCCAATGCAGATGTGCCAAAGCGGCTTAGGCTGTCAGAGACGCCCAAATAAAGAGGTCATTTCAGCACAACCTCAGTCTTTTCGCCTCCTTTTCAGTGCGTTCGCTTTATCATGCTATGAGCGACTTGGGCGGGCGGCGCCGTCTACTGCCACTCCAATCATCGGAGCGAACGGTGCTAAAAGCCGGCGTCATAATCGCGGCTGAGCAAGCTTTTCGCAACTGCAGGTGGGGACCCATACGGTTCGTAGACTCACCATTGGTGGCGTTTGCGTCCCTTCCAAGACTAAAGGGAGTTTTTCTACGGTTATACTACTGCTGTCCATATATAACTGAAACATAAAGAGGAGATCGTTTTATTCTTCAGCGCATACCTTTATAATCTTGCTTACTATTCACGTGTCACCTTTGTTGTTTCCATGGAGTCCGGACAACGTACGGCGCCCAGCACATAAATTGTTGCAGTTATAATACGTAATCCCCCCCCCCCCCCCCCCCCCCCCAAAAAAAAAAAATAATAATGATGCCATAAGTTTCAATTGAGACTGGCTGTCAATTTAAAATGAAATGGAGTTGCATTTCCTAGCATGTTTGATGTTAATAATCTTCGGATGTTTATTGTATTAATATTTTTTCTTCAAAATTTACTGCTTGTTTCAGATTATATCCAATGGTTTCCCGGAGTAGAATGCGACTTCAAAGGTTGACGCCTTTTGAAAAAGAATGTTAGAATAATATTTCTACTCTTTATTTCTAGTAGTCCGCTTGGTGTCGGAAGTCGTCATTTCCGATTGCATCTGCACTTGACCTTATGAAGTTACATTTTTGGCGCTTGCCGTGTTATCACTGTTTTTCGACCGCGTACAAGCGCCTTTGTGCCAGTCAGGTGTTACTCGTATTGAAGTCTCGTCCGGAAATTTGCGCCCTGCCTTTTGTTATGAAACTACTCAAACTCTAATCACCACCGACCAAGAACCTTGTCCAATCTTGTTTGTGCGTTCGCTATGATCGGCTACCATGTTTCGTGGGGTAACAGCCACGCCACTTTGCGCGAGTAATTGGAACTAAGTGCTATTTATTTATTTGATATACTGTCAACCCCAATGGGGTTTTTACAGAAGTGGACATGAACTGCATGACATGGGCATAATTGCTGATATGGTAGATTCAATGTGAAACACCTTCATAGAATAGCACAAAGAACACCAAAAAAAAAAAATTCAGTTATACAATAAAAAGCATATATCACCGGAGCTTTGACACAAATTCAGACAGCTTCATGACAACAAAGTAGGCTCGGCAAGCTCTAACAACTTTTGGACTGTAGATTGCCTTGCAACTGAGGCGTCAGGTGCATTCCAATCGCGCACTGTTTGCGGCAAAAAAGAAAAGTAATAAGTGTTGTTGTAACAGAAAAATTCCTCAAGAAAGAGGAGATATTTATGACGTGTATTCTGGACTGCCTTTCTTTCACGAAGTCTTCGGGGTTAATCTTGTATGAATTGTGTAGCAGTAGGTATAAGAATGTCAGGCGATGCAGTCTTGACCGGCTAGATAAAGGGTGAAGCCCCGCACGATGCAAAAGTTCAGTCGGTGAATCTGTCCGTCTGTAACAGTTATAGATGAATCGCACAGCTTTTCGCTGCACATTTACGAGTATGTTTATGCAGCCTGTTGTGTAGGGAAACCATACGATATTGCCGTATTCTAGCATTGGGCGAAGAAGCGTAGTGTATGCATGACGATATACCGGATGCCAGCCCAACGCACTCCCCAACGGGCTTTTCAAGTTCGCTAGCAAATAGAGAGTAATGGAGCCTATGAGTGATCAAAGACTGACCTTGATTTTTTGTAGTGCTCTCACACTAAAGAGCGTTGGAGCGGACTCGAACCGGTCGTGCTCGAACCCGGCTACGATTCAGTAGCTCCAAGCGCTTTAACCTTTGAGCCACAGCACCGGACAGTTTCGCTTGTCATGACCAGAATTCATTAATATTAAACCTCAGCTGTTTGACGTGGCGGCTCCCAGATGGCGCCACATGTGCAGCTGAAGGGCGTAATTCCGTTCTCTCAAAGGTAGGGTCCCGCAACTTCTTTCTATACTGGTTGTCGCTCAGCGAGTTAAACGGCGATTGTTTTTGAGAGGTGTCTTTGAACACAACCTAAAGGAGTATAGACATTTTATTTTTGAGTTCGTGTTTTATCTTCTGTAATGATGCGTAAGGCATTACTGTATATGAATGGTGTCATGACATTCACCTATAGCCGCCGAACAATTTATGATCGAATTTATTTTCTCATCGGTTTCGGTTTCAACAGTCGACTGATGGCTGTGACGTCAAAGTCAAGTCTAGGTCACGTGAGGGATGAATAAAACAGCGATATAATTGTACCTGTGTCGTTTTAATTACACAGAATCCTGAAGCCAGCGTGCGTCAGGAATTACAAAAGGTGCAGAGTCATAATCGCTGATTTTCATGCCGCGCTTGGCCTAGACTTAATTCTGACGTCACAGCCACTTCTCGAATGCTGAAACCGATACCGAAACTGGTGAGAAAAAAATTCGGTTATAAATTACTCAGTGGGCGTAGGCAAAAACCGCGTAGTCATCCACATATACAGGAATGTCGTACGCATCATTAACAAAACGAAAAACGCCAGCAAAATTTGGTGTCTCTAGTCTTTTGGAGGTAACATACACACTGAAAGTAGGAAATGGTTACGGTGAAGGTAATTTCAGTGTGACCATTGCCATGCTATCAATTCCTGGCTCTGTTCACAGCTAATTTTGTGGCTATTAATAATGAAAGAAAACATCACATAATGCAACGTAAACGAGAACAAAAGCCAGGAAAGATGTTAGTAATTTGTTTTAATGTTGTGAATTGTAAAAAAAAAATCAGAAAAACATTGCATTCAGAGGATTTAACAGACATTTTAGTGCTGAGATAAGTATAGTGTTAATCCATCGCGCCACAGAAGCAACTAGAATAGCGGGATTTAAATGCGCTCTTATTCGGTTTGACAATATCTCCGATATATTTGACGCTGCTCAGGGGACCGTACAGTTGAGAGGACAGAATCACGTGCCGAAGCGGCAGCTTCCAGTGCTTTCGCATTATTCCATAGTGCGGAGATAAACCCTGTTTATCTCGGCACTATGGGTTTAGTGGGGATAAATGCTGCCATCGTTTTCTTCTGCCTCACCCAATGGGCATTTGCTGGGTAGATATGTACGAAGTATAGGTTTGATTTGAATAATTACCAAGCGTCTCTTCTCTGTAAGGCTCAGCAGTTCGAACTTCTACGCCGTGAAGGACGTGCTGCCGGTCTATGCATGGCTGCATGCCCTTGAACCGTGCAGACTACATCTTCCAGTGTATCCTGCACATTCTGTTCCGACCTTCGCTTCACCCAAGCCAGGCAAAAGAATAAAGTGAAAACTGAAGTGCTCCATCTTGAAATCAGTCGCCACACTCTAACGCAAGTGGGAATTGAAGTGGCCCCACATGAAAGCAAGTGGGCTCACCAAGGTCGACTTGCGACTTCAACATTTGCATTTTCGATAAAAACGCAGAACTAAAGTGTTTCATATAATATTCAGACCTGTTTGCAGTTTAACCTGCTCAGTTGTATTCATCATTTCTGCTATCACCACTGAAAGTAAACGTCTCAAATAATTTTACTCAACAGGTAATGCTTCACAGGTGCCAGTGTGAGACTCTAAGAGGATGTATAAATTGGAGCAGAACTAATCCCAGTGGATGCATACAGTAACGCATATAGTACTATAACGTCTGACTAGTTCCTAGTGCTATATGGCTGTTGTGCCTGTCTTGAGTTCCATAAAAGAATATGTAATATTTTGCTTTTTCAACAAGGAAGTAGTCCCATTTGCCAAGTGGTTCCAATTGCAAGTGGTCCTTGTCCAATGAACCACTTTAATTAGTCCTACTTGCAAAAGGTTCGCCTGTGAAGTTGGAGCGTGGCGTTATTTTGGTTAACCGAACAGTGGTCTGTAATGTTGTTATGTGCAAATGTACAGCCTTTATCAAAAGTTTACAGCCAAGAGGGTTTGCTTTTAAGCCGCATAATATGACTTCGGTAATAATACTGGAAGTCCTAGCCATAAGAGATAATAGGACGAAAAATATTCTTGCCTTCAGCAAGTTTGGAAACCTGGGAATGCATTACGAGCCACATAGTATCGCTCAGAAGTAGACCCCCTGGGCTGTAAACTTTTGATAAAGGCTGTACATCCGCTTGTGAAAGGGATTCTGGAACTCCTGGTGGTCTTTGTGGCCTTCTTTGCAAAATAGTTCAAAGCCTACCGCTACTATCTAAGCCGCGTCGATGACATGGAGACAATTGCGCCTTGGTTCTAGTTCAGTATGCTTTGGTTTTAACAAACTGATGTTTTGCAGCCTGCACGCGGATTTCGTCTGCGGCCGAAACGTACTGGTGCGGCTCATGTGCACACCGTACGACACTCGGGAAGACCGGTTAGTGGCCGCCTGCCGCTTCCGAGGCAGCATTTACCTGTACGATTTCGAGACAGAGGCCCAGCGCAAGCGGAGCCTGGATGACGCGGCAGACCCCCGGCGTGAGCGCATGTACTTCTGGGGGCACAGATTTGAGCAGTACATGGCCAGCAGTGAGTAAGATGCCACGGCACCCCTTTTTCGTCCTTATTTTTTTTGTTTCCTTGCAGTTCAGATGCCTTTGGTGAGGCATGGCAACCCAACCTGGCATCTGAGATTATGCCGAGTGTGATCTTGTTCGAGCATTTTCGCTTTGTTGAGTGAAAATGGAAGGAGGGAAATTAAAGGCGCTGCAGCTGCCAGACAGTAATGTGTCCAGTGTACAAGCACTAAGAACATATCCTGCATTTGTCATAGGGCAGCCTCTCAGAATTTCTTTGAATATCGTAGGTATGGGTTTGTGCAGATAACGTTAATCCAGATCACATGACCATATTTTGTTTTCAATGAAGTTCTTATATGTGTTGGGCAAATGCTTTGACACAAATAAATGAACCTTATTTTGCAAGATACTGTGTAGTTTTCTCGAAAAGAAAAGTTACATACCATACCACAAGAGGTAGAAAACGTCTGTTTGCTTTTTAAAAAAAGGTAATTTTGGATTCCTGCTGCCGGAACACTAAAATTGTGTGGTCCATCATTTTGTATTCCTTAAATAAGGGACAGAAGTCTATTCATAAAGTAATAGAGTAAAAGACGGGAATATATGCTAGAAACAAAGAGGAAAAATCAGGGCGGACAGTCCGCATACGGGGATCATGGCGTAAGTTCCGGAATAAGGCGCTGACTCGAAGACGGCCAGCTCGGTACGATAAAATGCGCGCTCCGCGTCGGTACTTTGCCCCCAACGCTCCAGTACAAGAATCACAAAACCTATTTCGCTTTCTGTCTCCCACCGACTGTGCTGGCGCCATTCACGACGACTTTTTGGTTGCGCGCATACATTTGGTGAAGGACCGGGAGGCCAGAGACTGACTGCTGCAAGAGCCCCCTCCGGTTTCATCATGTTCCAGCTGAGCTAATACGTGCATCACCAGCACACGTCTCCACAATCGAAAGTTCCACATACGGTGTCGCCCCCGCTCGGCTACTTCTGTAACCACCTGCAAGGTGGTAGCGGCGGAGGCACCCGGCTTGACGCGGCGCCTAGCTGTCGCTCAATTTCTATGCCATTTTCGCATCGCGTACTGCTTTTAACTTCTCTTTATGTTTCGAGTGCTTTTTTTTTTTGTCACAGCCACAGGTTATAGTGCCCATGCATCCGTGTAGGTAAACAGAAAATGCAGTTGCCCAGTTTAAATTTTCTGTCTTTCACGCAGCCCTCGAACCGTGTGGCCAAAGACGACATGAACCTGTATACACAATTTTCCTTATGATCATCGGTTCAAGGAAGAGTGGAATTGTAAATCTTCGCGGTGGCAAGTCGGTTATAGAGATCATGAATGCGTAAAGCAAAGGAAAAAGAAGGGGCACGAATAAAAAATATGCAAACGACATGACAAGAGCTGTCTGTTCTTGCAACGCTTCAATCCTCACTGTTTTATTTTCCTGCGCTACATCAGATTGCCTGCGCAATCAAGGTTAGGATAGGAAAACGTTGGACCAAGGTAGGCACAGTTTTTAGTATGCATTTTGGCTTCAATTTAGTGCATCACCAGGGAGCAGTCACCAGGAGCCGTCACCTTGCCTGATGTAAACGGGGAACCCTTGAGGGCAGCAATTGTTATCCGCAACCGCTGCTGCAAAGACCGTGCCGGTACTTTTTAAGAAATGAAAAGGACGTTTCCCACGCTATTCCTGAATTACAATGCTTGCAGCTAGTAGCTACCGCACGTTCATCAAATTTGGAGTATGTGGTCAATTTTGCGGCGACATTGGGCGACATCCGCAGCCAGTAGTAATCTTTTTAATACCCAGCAAGTTGTCGCTATTCTCGCTGTCAAGCCGGATTTAATCCAATTACGAAGCCAACACTACTGAAAAATATTTTCTCTAGGGCGTGCCAGAGCTAAATACCCATACCAAAATACCAAAATAAATACCATACAACGTAAAGGCTTTGCCAAACGTAACCGAGCAGCCGCTGCCCCGTCGGCCGGCGGAGCAGGCGCAGGGCGAGCGGTGGCGTGGCGCTTGCTGTCCGTGGCCGCTGTTCTTCGGTTTAGAGTTTAAAGTGGCTCACGTAATGCTACTTCCTCGCTGTTTGTTGCGATGATAAAATGTGTGTTCGAGCTGGGAGAAAGACAATGTCACTCGCAGTTCACTCATGGAACAAAAACACTGCCCGCAGGTTAATGCAAGAAGATAATTATACCAACACGAAAAGTACACAAAAGTTTTGTTATTTACCAAACCGCATGAATTACAGTATGTAGCAATGGCTGAACTAAAAAACATCTTACCTCATTTTTGTTCTACTCCGAAGCGTCTCACTAAAGCTCGCCGTAGTCACAACGTAAGAACCGCAAGAAAAAAAGTGCATTGCGTTTTCCAGATTCTTTCACCGGGTTACTTTCTCGACATTGCAAACGAGCAGAAGAGCAAGCCTTTGCCTAGTTCGTGCAGCTACAGAAGCTGTGTACAGATTTTAAACGCGCACTATTCTAACAAAGAGCGGAGCAGCACGGCGCCAGCCAAAACGGTGTACTGGGTGAGTTTTGCATGTGATGGGGTGCCCTTCCGCACTAGCAAAGCATTCAGAAGACGCCAAATATAGGACACTGCGCATGGCACTCGCTTACGTTTTTTTATCATCCCATGTAGGAGAGCGAAGGAGCATGCTCATAGGTCGGCAAAATCACGAGTCCTCACTCATGCTCACTAACAAACGTTAAGACCCACTATTACTTACAACGCCCAGGTTCACTCACGCTCGTGAACTCAAACTCGATCACGCAGGCCGGCGACTCATTCGGACTCATTCAGACTCACGAACTCACTCATGCAGAATGGCGACTCACTCAGGCTCACTCAGACTGATCTGGGCTCACTCACTCATTTCATCTCACGACTCGTCTGAGTCTGACGAACTCAAAGTACTGGTGCCGAAACAATGGATAAAGTGACGAGTATACAAACGTGGGTTTTAGTCATCTTCTAAACAAAGGCCAGGGCATATGCTCGGTAGCTGTAGTAAATGCCGTAGGTTACTATTAGGGGAAATTTTACAAATATGAATTATGTTACTATTAGAGGAGATTTTAAAATATGAAGTATAGATTATGAAGCGAGGCGTTCAGAAGCGCTACACTGAGGTTTAACGAACGTGTTATTGGAGAGCTTCATATTTGTTTAGCGCTAGCTTCGTACAATAAATGGCCACACACACTCGACCACGCACAATTAGTTACGCCAGATGGGATCCCTAACCTGTGCCGATATCGCACAGCACAAAGGCGTTTTGCTCTCATCGAAATGTGGCTGTGGCCGGAATCGAAAGCGGGACCTTTGGTAAGCAGTCGAATGAACCCCCCCTCCCCCCCATCCCCCCGAGTCGATGCAGGAGGTAGACTAATATCTACCACCTGTGACTATACAGTGTGCACAAGAAGGTCGATACCCTATAGATGCTGCATCGTTGTGCGCAGCAGCTGCGCTAAAAGTTAAACAAAGCAGCTGGAGAATATCGTGGTGGTTGTGAGCCCCCATTGTGGTCTTTGTATGATGCAGGGGAGCCTGGTGGTGTGCCAGACGTGGACGCCGTGGTGAACGAGCGGGAGGGGTTCTGCGTGGTGGTGAGGAGTACGTTGCAGTCACATTCGATCGTTTTTGACGCGGAAGTGGACGCCGCTGACCCCGAAGTCTACCACGGGTGCAGCCATGAGCCTCACCAAGCAGGCTCCATGGCCGGCTACGTCAAGCTCAAGACCTCCCGAGACTTGAGATCCGATCGGCAGTACTACAACTTCTGCCGGTCTGTACTAGCTGAATAGTGTTTTTCTCTTCACTCTTTTCCCAACCAACTACTTGACTGGGCTTGTTTATCTTACGTGATAGCTTCAGGGCGTCATGTCGCAGATCTATCGCGTCGTTGTGGACGCAATAATCGAGCTGAAGACAACAGTTGAGGGGAAGATCAAGAAAAAGTTTAAAATTGGGAAGGTTCCTCTAGCTTGAACAACGACTGGGATGTTATCATAAGCAAGGATTAAATAAGGCTAGTATGGGAGGTACAACCTTGGTCCTTTGGGAGACAAAACGCACAACACACAGGACCAGAAAGCTTTTTGGCTCAGGTGCATTAAAAGGACAACTATAACGAGTGTATGTTCTGCTTGACTTTTTAACACAAGCATTAAAAACTAAAAATTAACCGACATTTATGATAATATTCCCTTTTTGGTTCATAGTCTATTAGGAATTCATTTTCATTAAGTAAAATCATTAGGTATGACTAATACTAAACGATCGCTGGGGTGGCATGATTTAGCGGATCGCCGAACGCATCTTCGTGTCAAGTTTTATTGCGAAAGCAATACTACGCCAGGTTTCGAGCCTTCAGCGTAGCGTGGCCCGGTAGTTACGCTTTACACCACCTGACTACTGACGTCATACCAGCGTGAGAGCTGGTCTACCAAGTCGGCTCTTCAGTGTAACGTGGCTCGTAGCCACGCCGGGCTTTTCGCCCTTCTCCCACTAGGTGCCTTGTGGTCTAACATTCCTCAAAACACATCTCCAGGATATTCCTAAAATATTCCTAAAAACAAATCTACAGGAATAGATGGAATTCCGATCAAGCTGATTAATGAACTTGGTCCAAGAAGTAAGGAAACGTTGTTGAAAGCTTTGGAAACAGTCATAACGAATAAGCAAATTCCGGACAGCTGGCGGCAGAGTAAAATGAATTTGATATATAAAGGGAAAGGAGAAAGGATACACATAAAATCCTACAGGCCGATTACCATAACATCTGTTATGTACAGGTTGGCCATGCAGGCGGTGAACTTAAAGGTGCAAGCATGGATAGAAAGTAACAAGATACTCGGAGAACTTCAGAACGGCATTAGAAGTGGTAGGCGCTTAGATGATAGCCTGTTCGTGCTTACCCAAGAATCGAAATATCTAGAGTGGAAAATGGACCTTTGTATTTGGTCTTCCTGGACATAAACGGGGCATACGACAATGTAAACAGGGAACGCCTGTGGAACATATTGAAAGAAGAAGGTATCGGTTATGAGATAACAGAGTTCCTACAGGAAATATACCGAGATAACAAAGTAGAAATTACATGGGAAGGGATAAGAAGTACGGAAGCTGTCAAGGTATGCAAAGACAAGATTGTCCTCTATCACCGCTGCTGTTCATGCTTCATATGATAAACCTGGAACGGAAGATACAAGAAAGTAACCTAGGTTTTAACCTGTGATATAGATTAGGTGGAAAGGGGGTAGAGCAGCGCCTCCCCGGTTTGATGTATGCAGACGATATTGTGCTGCTAGCTGAGAGTCTGGAAGAATTGCAAACTCTAGTTAAGTATTGCGAAGACAAGGGGGACACTCTAGGCTTCAGTTTTAGCGCAGTTAAGTCTGGTCTGATAATTTTCTACGGCTCAACTGATCAGGGTCTTAAAATACGAGGCCATGAAATACCAAGAGTAGCAGAATATAAATATCTCGGAGTATGGGTAAACGAAGGATTGGCATGCATTGGAAAGCATGAGCAATCGCTTAAGGCCAAAGGGCGAAGAAATGCCAGGATAATGAAGCAGAGGGCATTGTGGGGATACAACAGGTATGAGGTTTCGAGGGGTATTTGGAAAGGAATTATGGTGCCCGGGCTTACTTTCGGAAATGCGGTTTTGCGCCTAAAATCAGAGGTACAGTCCACATTAAAAATAAATCAGAGATCCATCGGACGATTAGCACTAGGGGCCCACGGCAAAACCACAAATGAGGCAGTACAGGGAGATATGGGCTGGGCATCTTTCGATCTACGGGAAGCTTAGAGTAAAATATTATAGGAGGAACGCCTGAGGAAATTGTACAGTAATAGATGGGCAGCTAAAGTATTTAAATACATATACCTAAACAGCGTTGACTAACAATGGAGGAAAATAACTAGAAAACTAACCAGTAAGTATGCCGGTCACAAGGACGAAGTAATAAATAGTGTTAAGCAACAGGAGAAAAACACAGAAGGTAAAAATTGGATTAATTCGATGGAAAAGAAACAGAGTGTGGAATTATACCGACAGTGGAAAAGGCAGATCAGGAAGGAAGCTTTCCTTAATAATTCAAGAGGCAGTGCCCGGCTTTTTGAAGCTAGATCAGGGTGCCTTAGAACACGCGGCTACAAAAAAAAATTTAACAATGAAGATGACGCATGTGCTGCATGGGGTAACTCCAGTGAAACAATTGACCATGTTATACTCGAATGTAATGGTATCCATCCGGAAGTCGATGCAGACGCAGTCACTGAAGCTCTGGGGTTTAGAGATACCAGTGGCCGGGTGAATAAACCGGCGGTGGAAGCTAGTAAAAAACGACTGGAAGATTGGTGGCTTAAAAGCAGAAAAGTGACAATGTTAATAATATAGAAACAAAAATTTATTAAATAGAATGATGATATAGTTAACCAAAACAATAATTAGGATATAGGGAGAAAAATTAGCATGATAGCTACTGCTACCATCATCATCATCATCATCATCATCATCATCATCATCATCATCATCATCATCATCATCA
>JAJIZL010036896.1:0-65466 GCA_023969395.1 Amblyomma maculatum
CACACACACACACACACACACACACACACACACACACACGTGCGAAGTGGAAGGCATACAGTAGGCCTTACACCTAGGCAGTTAAAATTTCTCGCACTGGCGTTTGAAAAGCTCCTGCGAAACGCAAAAGATGCCCAAGAAAGTAAAAGAAACAGATGAACTGATTAGCAGGAAGGTTAACTAGGCGATGACCAGGCTACCACGCACGTGCAGAGGGTGATAAACGGAGAATAAGGAAAGAAAGCGAAAGATGACGGAGGAAATCGTGGTAAGAAGCTAGGGCGGCGCCGCGCGCAAATTTGTTAATGTAGACCCGATAAAATGCAAATCAATAAAGGGACATAATTTTCCGACTGTGTTTAAAAAAAATCAATCAAGACAAAATGTCCCTCAACTAGATCTGATGATTAGAACGTATCGTTATAACGTGCTCCGGAAAACGTATCTTTTTTTATAATCAATATGCAAATGGTGAGCCCGCATGCATATTAAAACAAAACTTTATATATAAAAAACATCACATTTGGCAAATAAAAATATGCCATGCACATAAAACATACACCGATTTATTAAAATTGAAGCTGTGAATATTTTTGCCCCCTTTTCCATTGTGGAAAGACTGTTAAATACATTAACATTGCAGTGAGAGCATAGTGTAATGCAAAAAGGCAGTGTTTAGGGCCGCCGTTTAAGACAGTCTTTAGTTATCCCGGACCCTCGCGGCCTGTCGAGCGAAGTTCCTGCACAACCATCGCACCATATGACCCCTCATGTTATACTCACGAATCAACCAGAGAGATAATTAGAAAACATCACGGTGCTCTCTGAAATTCATGACGGTTTGGTCGGCTCTGTTTAAAACAGAGACAAAGAGAAGAAAACACGGGACTGACACATTTATTTCTCTTTTTTTCTTTGTCTCTGTGTTAAAGAGCGCTCACGAAACCATTATTAACTACCTACAACTCGTCCAACCTTCCCTTTTGTTGATCTCTGAAATGCCTCGTTTCGCGGAGATCAACCGCTTGAGTTAGCGGGCCGCATTGCTGTGCTTGGCAACAACGGCGCGGATCGATGGTTTCGCTGAGAGCAAAGCATTTGCAACCGGAGGGTAGCTACGACTATCATGCGGCTGTAAATCTGCGTCATCATTATTAATCCTCTACAAGATGACGCAGCTAAAACGTTCCCTTATGACGTCGTTTCAGTGCTTTCTGCAAGTACAACCAGATGTGTCAGCTTACTTCACTACCCATCAAACTGTCTACCAAACTGCGGTTAGCTAACAGCCGCTACTCAGCACGTCGGATTCGCCGTGATTTTTACGCGGCAACCTCAATTAGTTCGAAATGCAGCGCCCAACTTTGGCCATTTACAGCAATTGCAGTATATCCTTTAAGTAATTAAATGTCATTTTGATGGCATCATATAATGTTTATGCATGACGCATTTCCCGCCACACAACGTCAGTCAATCAGATTTCAGGAGCCCGCTCTTGACAGTGGGCGACTCATTTTAGCCCATTCGTAATACAAGAAGAAATGGGCATGGGCAGGACGTGTAGTGCGAAGAGAGGATTACCGATGGTCGCTTAGGGTAACAAACTGGATTCCAAGAGAAGGAAAGCGTAGCAGGGGGCGGCAGAAAGTTAGGTGGGTGGATGAGGTAAAGAAGTTCGCGGGGGTCAAGTAGATGCAGCTAGCACAGAACCGGGTTAAGTGGAAAAATATGGGAGAGGCTTTCGCCCTGCAGTGGGTATAGTCAGGCTGATGGTGATGAGGATGAATACAAGCTTAAGTGGCTTCCCTTTATATCATCTGTACCTCTGTGTTCCGCCCACAATTACTGATAAATACCCTCCAGACATCATAAATAGCACTGCTAAACATCAGGTTTCATGCTCACATCAATTTTACGTCACCACAAAAAGCCGTTTCGACAGACCGCGATTTCGCGCCACAATTTGAAACACGTAACTGTTCTGAGAACCAATTAGAGAAACAACATGGCACGGAACGGCGGCCATGTGTGTCGAAAATAGGGCCCCTGATCAAAAAGTTCGAATTGCAGCACGCGATGAACTGAAGCATGCCGGGAGATTGTAGCATGGGGGCCTCTCGACGCCAGCATTGTCTGTATGTTCCATAATGCTTAATGTTGGGCGCAAGCTGAGGCCACTGTCAATTTATTCAGACTCTGGAAAGGGTTGGTGTGCAAAATAGATGGCGGGACGCCGGTTCATGACGACATGCATGGAGGACTTCATCTTCATTGGAAGAAGGTACGTTCTTGCACCGGAAGCACAATTTTAAAGCACATCGCTCCGGAGGCAGACGGGCGAAAGCCCACGAGCTAGATGCTGGGGCATAACCTGGTGCCATGTTTCGATATGGTAAATAAGCACTCACAGCTAGGGGTCCGCACGCTTTCTGGATATACATTCTGACGTGCTGATGGTTCCGAGCAAGCTATCGGCGTTTCGCTGTATTGAGATTTTGTAGAGGGAGTTCCACAGGAAAGTGCCACAGGCAATCAGTATCTTTGTGCATAAGGCCATACTTATCGATGATGGCGAAACCGTATCCTTGCATCCGCAATGCTCAATTAGCTAAAAGTCGGCAACGGTCTTTTAAATGTTTCAGGTAATACAAGCAGTGATAATCCGTGACAATTCAAAATAGTCTTCCATATATGCACGGGCTAAAGAGCTGTGGTCCACACTGTCATCATTTTTTTTTTCACTCGTATAGTAGTTCGACTCACCAGGTGAAAGGGCGCGGCTGGCATCTGCGATTGTTTTGTAGACACCGTCTTGCCGCTGAACTAGCAACAGCGGCAAGGCCTACGGTGTTTGCAGTTTTGTGTACCTGTCTATCGGCATCGTCGAAATGTGCCAGTATCGGGGGCGTTTAGAGATGACACCATAGCTCATATAAAGCTGTCTGCTGTTCGCTGCGCCCACCCTCCCCCCCCCAAAAAAATAAAATGCTGCCTAACCCCGAGTTAAGACCATAAAAGGGCCAGCTAGTTCAGCGAAGAGCGTGATGAAGCAACGGTAGTAGGAGCAGGATCTTAGGAATCACCGGACTGCATTTTGCCTCTGGGAGCTGGAACGTCCGCTATGGCCTTAAGACCGCTTTCTCAAGCTGAGCTCAGATGCCGCCAATATTCCCGATGTGACCGATGAACTTCAATATCCAGAAATAGAAGTGACACTTTACACGTTTAAAGGTAATGTTAGCGGATCGAATGGCTTCGAGAACATCTCTGAGATAGTGCAGATTTATAGTGAATGTTGTCAAAGAGATTATCACGTTGTCTAAATAAGCAGAATATGTCTGCCACGTTAGACCTGTGAGCACAATTTCCATCATTCTCTGGACTGGTGCAAGAGAGCAGCAGATCCCGAAAGGAAGGACACGGATTTCCTAAATCTCATCCGGTGTGAACAAGGTAACGTGAAACACGAACTAAACTCTAACAAGAGACACTGCTCTGTCCTCCTTTCAGTGCGCGGAAGATCTGAATTTATGTCAAAGTGGTTGAATATATTTTTTCGACTTTAGGCATGACTCTCTCATACGTAAAGCATTTGGTGACATCCTGAACAGGTTCGATGTACGCCATGACTGTTCCACGGAATTGGCGGCAATGTTCATGTGAAATTTGTAACGAGCACCTCTGTTTGGTCACCATGAAGGAAGACAACGCCGCGTGCTAACGAAAAGCCTAGGGCAATGGGGATACAATACGCTCTAAAACTCTGGGTTCCCACGGTGACTTTTCACAGGTAAGTCTCGCAACGATGCTGATGCATGGGGGCACTGTGGCGTTATCATCGGCCTATTTTCTGTTTAGATCAAAACCCACTGAACTGTTTTTTTCGCTATGTGGGTGAAGAACGTTATCAAGCGATGCGGCAGATCTTGTATGTGGCACCATGCTCGCTGAGAAAGTTCATGCCCATGATTACATCTCTAGAACATTCGCACAGAATGAAAAATATGGCAAAGAACATGAAGCTACGAATCGTAACTCGGACCATTGACATAACAGGGCTGAGACATGGCTTCGGTCGAACGTATGTAGGATTATGTCATGGAGTCGCCCATTTTTTCAGAGCCGTCGCTAGTCATCCGCTAAGGACCGAATAATCCGCACTTATGTCGATTGACCTTCTGAGTGTCGACGAGAACAGGGGTCTTCATGGAGATCCAGCCTTTTTCAGAGCCTGCAGACGTGAAATGCGGCTTAGAGTGATTGACTCGGTGTGGTGGTGGGAGCTCTTTGGGGATGCAATCGTCCGCTTCGGAGTGATTCCCTCGGCCAGATGGTGGATGCTGGCGGGTGATACGGCTGTCGTCGAGGCGTTGCGATCGGGGCGGCGGTGTGCGCATTTGATGTTGGAAGGCTGGTCAGATGTGCGTATGTCTAGGAATCATCTTCAAAGCTGAAGTACATGCTCAAAAATTTCGCCATGTTATCCCAATTGTTGAACGCCGCGACCCATAAGAAGTGAACCAGACAACCCTCGGCAACCTCAATATGGTCATCGTGTAATGAATTTAGGATCGAATGAGTCTTAAGAGCGAGGTAGGCGGGAGCAGCAAAAGAAGCACTTGCGGTTGGTGAGGCGGTGGCGTTGCTATGTCTGCTCGGTTGGTCTGCAAACGCGTTCCCTCAAGAAGAAATGCCTTGATGACAATCCTCGGAGGCTGTCTTGCACAATGTTCATTTGTGGGCACGAGAAGCCGATGGATTGCGTTCTGCATTACAGAAGGAAGCATTGGTGGCACCAGAGCTGCATACGTACTAGTAGACGTAGCGTCCTGCCGACGTACAGGGATGCACAGGCCGACCGAATCAGAAGCATTATTTTTAATCTTCGTATGCGGTCTAACTAGAGAGCTACTCACACGCCAAACAGCTGCTTCGTTGTCTCTGTAGCCAAGCATGAAGGCCACGCGATGCTAGGCACCTGATATTTTAGAGCTGCGAAATGTATAATGGAGGGCTGACGCACGTATCTAAGCCTTCGTAAATGACCAACTTGTTTCTGTACATTTACCTATAATGCTAAATATTTCTATATGTGCTGTCCCACTACATATATACCAAGAAATATATATCATCATACACGGGACAGCTATATGTGTTCTGCAACTCATCATTCTGAATATATTTATTTCTCTATCTTTATATAAATTCTGCAGTTATAACAAGCAGGGTAAAGCCGGACATGAGCCTCAAGTCTGGACTGTAGACCGGGCTCAGTTCATGTCGTGCCCGACCTCTTGATAGCTGAATGGGCCCGGGCCGGTACCGGGCTAAAACGTCGGCCCAAGAAACGCATACTTAGGCCTGCCGGCGGCATGCTTCCGAGATTTGCGTAGCTAATTCCAGCGCCCTGTTTTGTTAGGAAAGGAAGCTTGAACGTTTTCCAGTGCTAAGCAGAAGCACGAACGATGCACGGACCAGGAAAAGATAGCGTGCTAAATATCAACTGATGTTCATACCAGAAAAAAATATTCATTGAAACATTGCCGTTTTTTTTTAGGTCACGTGCAGTCAAAAAGTCCTGGGCCACAGTCAATCAACAAAACTGCGAATAAACGTTAAATATTTTGTATACCCGAGAGAGTGCTATTAGCACACGCTTGTCCAGCTTTTACTACGTACTTGTCTTGTGCTAGCTCTCTGGTCAGTGTTTCTCGGTGCCTGAAGAGCACCACTTTCCTGACTAGCAAATTTGAACAAGTGCATCATCAATTTCACAGCCCCGCTATGTTCCTGAAAGGCCGACTTGAAAGGAATCACAAAGACGACCATTATCGGGTACGAATACACCTATACCGCCTGGTAAATGTGCAATTTTACACACAATATCAGAATGCTCTACTCCACATTTCTGAGATATGCCATATATAATATCTGGTGACGAATATAACCACCTGAATTGGCATTTGGCTCAGCCGCGCCCATGCGCTGTTCTGGCCAAGCGTCTTTGAAAATGCAATCAACATCTGGTGGCCATATCGATGACCTACCTTTTAAACAATGCCTGATTCAATGTAAAATGTATGGCACCACTACTTACTGTAGTTTTTCTTTTGTTGGATCGGTTCTAGGGCTCCTGCCTTGCCTTTAATAGCCCGTTTCAGCAATTTCACTCTCACCGACGATACGACGAATAGCGGAAAATTGGCGTTTATTAATCTTGTCACCTGGATTTTAAAACTACTTTTGATGTTGCGGTATCCCGGCTTTGAAATGGCTGACCTTAAACATGTATCTAAAATATATTGTTACGAAGCGGCAAGCCGATGAAATTAGGAGAACAGGGAATAGAGAGAAGATGCTCGATCAGCGTGAGATGGCTTTTACTGAAATGTTAGCTGGCCTATCGCGAGCGCCCGTGACGCACCACTGCCCGCTTCTTCCTCGCTCGTCCGTAACACGGTTCCACCGAGCGATCGTCCAGATCATAAATGAGAAAGTTTACCGATGTTGATGATTCTATGGCATGATGATGGGTGTGTCTGAATACCTGAAGAAGAGGAGGAAGAAGGAAGAATAGAGCGGCTTGCCGGCACGATGATTCGCGATGAACCTTGGCCCAGGAATCCCTCGGGCCACAGGTTGCCACGACTCTATGGCGGAGGACACAGCGCGCACCGCATGGCATAGGCAGGGGAAGATGCCTTCAAGTGTAGCGGTGTCTTGTGTCGTGGAGTCTTCTGTCGGCACATCTGATCCGTGGGGTCGCATATGGTCGTTCGGGTCTCTCCTTGTGTCTTATGGTCATGTGTGGCGTCTCGGGTCAGTCTCTCCTTCGTCGTGTCCTGTGGTCGGGATTGGGGGACGGGGCGGAGGAACGGCAAGGTCTTGTTGGGTCCAGCACGCTGGGGAAGACATGCGATGCCTCCTAACCTTCAGACGACGGCGCAAGTCACAGTGCTCCGAAGCGCCGGACCAGGATGGGGGGGTGATAATGAAGTACCTCGCACCTCCAACCAAGTGTTGCGAAGCGGCTAGCCGGTGAAAACAGGAAAATAGGGAACAGAGAGGAGATGCTTGATGGTCGTGAGATGACGTTTAATGAAATGTTACCGGGCCGAGCGTGAGCGCTCCTTCCCGCTCCACTGACCGCTTCTTCCTCTTCGCCCGTCCGTCACAATATTTTCAAAAGTTCCGAGTCAGCGTATGAGTATTTTGAGGCGTAGAGACATCAGCCTATCTATTGATGTGTGTATAAGCACATTCGAATGACTCGACAATTTGAACACGACGCACTCTTAACAATCGAGGCTAAGAAACACGAGAAAAAAAAAAACTTGAACTTACTGACAGAGAACATTTTATAGCAATAGCAGAATGGATCATTTTTCGGGCAAAACCCACCGCTGTATTCCTGCGATAAGCATGTCCCTTCGCATATCTCAACATCTGTGCAATTTTGCAATCCTGGAATACAAAAGTGATCTAATTAGAAACATTTCTTATTTATCAACGATGTTTCTATTTGAATACATAAACAGCTACGTTTAAAGTTGCTTGTTTGATTGGTTAATATAATAAATATATTGTGAACTTGAAGTTTAGAATCACGTTTAAATAATCATGCGGCAACTGCCTTTCATGTATGAATTTTAAATTCAAAAATATGCGATCGCGTTCTCTTCTATATTGAATTAGGCCTTAGAGCTGTCTGAATTTAAAACAAGTATCGAAGAATAAATTATTATTGGATTTGAAAATAAATACGCCTGTAGTCAGGATTAGCCTATCAGAACATAAATTGTTTTGAAGTTCCTAAAAGTAAAATCCGATCACTGATGGTTGTTCAACAATTCTGCATTGTTTACACCTAATAAAGCCAACTACCGAAAATGGCTCCATGCGAAGAAAACTGCAAATACATCGCAGAGAACACACTGAAGGAAGGTCTGAAAACAGTACCTTGATAACATGAACTGTAAAGTTGAGAGGGCAGAACAAGCAACCCAGTCTAGGCCGAAGCTTGTCAGCAGCTGCAGGATGTGACACTTGCCGCCCGAGCTATTTATTTCTTTCCCCATACTGCAGTTGGTAGCGTTGCCCACACAGGAGGCCGTTTAATAAACTAAATTCCATGTAGGATTCAAAACTGTTAACATCAGAACATTAAGCCACCAGAGCCGGCATGTGATTTCATTGTTGAATTGAGTAAGGAAAAAAACTCTCATGAAATTGTTTTCTCCATGCATGATGTGGTCCAGTAATTTTTATCATTCAGCCTTTATGACTGTTGTATATATCATATATCATGTGCGTGATAAGCCTATTGTACTGGGGTGTATCAAGCGCAAAAAATTTAACCAATTTTTCTACGCAAGTCTAGCGGCTCCAACCTTAGGTGCCTCAGCACATTAGTTGCGGATGAGCACATGATCTAGTCAGATGATATGGACCTAGCATATGCGGAGAAGCCCCAGTAATTGAGAACGTCATCATGCATAATAAATTTGAAAGCGCTCGACACACAAGGATGACAGAAGGGGACGGCAAAAACGCTTCCCGTCTACTTTAAGCGTGCGCCATTCCTCTGCCCTCGTAATCACTTGTCCGTGCACTTTGAAATTTATTATGCTAAAACAACTAGATCAGCCAAGAGCTTTGTTAAACTGTCATACTGCATATTTGTCTCGCTTTCGTATCTCACCATTTACTTGTACTTCTTTGCTATTGTTTTATACTTTGAGCTTAATGATCCATCTCTTACCCCTCCCCCTGTTATAGCGCTTTCGAGCAATGCGCAGTAATTATATCATAAAGAGTAAAGAAATAAACTTCAAAAAGTCTTTGCGGGTTTCCTGATCTCGCGACCAGGCGCATCACTCTGTCTGAGTGATTAGGCAGCAAGCACTGAGTAAAACAGCTATCAGCATTTCTTAGGCTGCCGTTGATTCACATGTGCAAGGTTGTAGGCACAGGGGCTCCTCCTATTCACGCACAATGAAGAGACGAAAGGTACTGGGTCAGCCGCCGTCGTCGGTGAGATCACGCTGCCTTCTGTGCCTAAATTCGGGAGTGCGTTAGAACACACTGCTTTGGTATGTGTGCTGAGCGTCTGAAAAACTCTACCGTTTTAGACAAATCACAGGGTGCGTTTGTAAATGATAACTCATCTTAACCTTCTCCACTGAGGTGGCGACGAAGTCTCAGGGTGGCAATTAAGGCACTTTTAGTGAAAACTTTTGAAAACGGGCGGATGAAAATCATACTGTTGTTTTCTTCTCACCGAGGTCGCTCTCACCTTCAATACAGAAGAACGTTTCCCTTTCTGTATTTTGTTGGCCTTGTGTCTCTTTTCTTCTTGTTGTTGAGGATCGGCGAACGGGTAAACACTGGTTTAAGAATTTACGAGCATCTGGAGTGTGGAGGGGTTGCGGTAGTGTACGGCATGAAAGAGGCAAAGTTGCTCCGTAACGGTTTTGGAGATACGTACAATTATTTTCGTTTCATTCGGGTCGTTAAGAGTCTGCGTGACCCCACATTTTCTGCAAGCAGATTGAGGTCTTATTCTATGAATAAACTTCATCTCCTGCATCAATATCTGCTTCATCCCTGCCAAAAGCCAAAGTTAGGAGAGGCCTGAACCACTTTGAAAAAATAGGAGCCAACCATTGTAAAATAACAGGCGCTGTAGGGAGAAGATTCGGCACATGTGATCGAAGGACAATAAAGAAGTTTTTGGGCAGCAGCAATAGCAGGGCCACTCTCAGAGCTACAGTCCAGGTCGACCAGCAAAGGAGGGACATCCGGGATGTGGACATCTAACTACACTAACGCTGGTGCTGATTTGTAGTGCTTGTACAAGATCAGCTTATTTGTGGTTGGAAGATTGAAGACGTGGACCGTCGGAAGCGGGCGTTGCATGCCAAAGGTCGTTTTGCGTCTCCGTAGCTCCGAAAGGAGCCAGGGCAATTTATAATTTATCAAATTGAATTTGAATTTGGACGTAAGAAGCTCGACATTTTCAAACAGGAGGAACATATTACTACCCCTCACAAGCAACAACACGCAGGCTTACAATTAGAATTGCATGATTTGTTGCAGTGAAACCTAGTTCCCTTAGCAGCATGCCCTAGCGCTCCAGGTAGTTTGTCCACTATCTGGCAGAGATACCGAGCCTCAATGCGCATGGCACAACAGCCGCGCTTCATACTATAACGGCGTGTGATTGAATAATTTCTCAGACGCATCTTGAAGTGAGAATGTCAGGAAAAGCGGCACAGTCGCGCCGCGAGGGCCTCCGAGTGATCGTGTTAGGCGCAGCTCCAAAGAGGCCTTCTATATCAGGGTATGAATTTGTAGAGCAGGTTCTAAGCACAGACACAGTCGGTCTTTTCACAGCCATGGAGAGTGATGACCGATATGTTAACAGCTTCTTGTTAGCACGAGGGAAGTACACACAGCAAACGTGGCGTTACCACAGCACATAAGGTCTAGGTGTTGCAACCGCAACTCTTCATTATCAAAGATTTCAGGGCAAATTATATCCCTCTACCTAAGTGATTAAAAGGATTTGAAGTTTATAAAACTGCTATGTCAGAGAATGAAAATATTCCCAAACATAAAATGATTAATGTCAACATATCAAAAGCTTTCGACACCGGACCGTCACCACATGTTTAATAAATGAGCGATCAAAAATGATATAAAGATGTTGCGCAAATTGGGTGCTACGCATCCACCTACGCAACTACCATTGCGCAGCACGTAAAGCGTGTTCTCAGAAAGGATAAATAAAATAGACAGTTCGTGCTCTGAAAGCTTTGAAAATTAGTTGTTGAAATGCTTCCAATGTTTTCAAAGACCACTACCCCTCAACCTTCTAAAAACTTTCTGGCCGATGCCTTGAACTCAGCATGTGATATTGGAACAAAAATATTGTTTAATGTCCACTGAAAAGGATATATGCCCAAACCTCAGCTAATCTGAAGACTTGTAATCAAGAAGACCCCTCTAATAGATAGATGTATAAGCATCAGCAGAAACCTATTCAAAATTTGTTGCCAATATCTATGCTAACTTAATAGTCCTAAGCGCAAATCTTGTTTCTGCAATTTACTCGGAAAACGGTTGGTTTGTGGGGTTGAATGTCTGAAAGCAACTGAGGCTATGAGAGACGTCGTAGTGGAGGACTCCGGAAATTTCGACCACCTTGGGTTCTTTAACGTGCGCTGACATCGCACAGCACACGGACGCCTTGCTTTGCACCGCCAACGAAAAGCTGCCGCCGAGGCCGGTATTCAATCGCGCGTCCTTGGGAACAGTAGTCGAGTGTCGTAACCACTGCGCCACCCCTCGGGGGTTAATTCGAAAAAAAGAACTCACAAGATTTCTTTGAACTAACCCCAGCCCAATCGTCAACTAAATCAACTGCAAGCTCTTACAAAAGTGAAATAAGTTTGTTTTTACTCTCACTTGCTTTCTTTTAATGGTTACAAAATTTTTAGAACCGCCTCAACAGCTTTGTCTTTAATAGTTTACTTTAGTAGGAGAGCAAACTTGCACGCTTATCAGAAAGCAGTAAGCCCAAATTATGGCTTTTAAAGTTGCGCATCACAAAGTTAACGTCCATGTAGACTGTCTCACGGAGGAAACGATAGTTTGCAAAAGAGTTTATGTTGTCCTAACCTTCTTTGTCCTAATCACTGGTCTTTCAGACTATATTACTATTTATGACTAGCAAGTAATGCGTCGGGACCATGTGGTCAATACCGTAATTGAGAAACGTTTCTAGAGCACACGAAATATGTGGAACAAAGAAACCACTAATAAAAATCGCGCTCTTCTTTTTTGTCAGGGCCTCAGTTAAACCAGAAAAAGCGAGGAGGCAAAGCAGCTCTCCGTCACTGTTAGGGGAGGAGCGAAGCTGGATATTTGAGGTCCACTAACTTCATTTTACTGAACCATGCAGGAAACTGTTCTTGCCAGCCTCCTGCCTAAAATATTCCCCTAAAATCATTTGCCTAAAGCCGCCTGCCTACATTGCACCCAGGTAGCCTCAGAAAACGTAGCCAGCATTTCAGAAGATAGTTTTCTAAAGCTTTTAAAGCTGTAGCGACCTACAATCGCGCGCCGCGCACCACTCTTGACATCAACTGAATACGGCGAAAGCTAATGCTTTCCCTTTCCCCGTAGGAGAGGGGCAGCGCATGAGGAAACAGAGGGCGTCGCATAGACACGCGCAGCGGCCAACAGGAAAAATAAAAATCAGGCTTGTGTTGGGTTTCACGGCACTCAGTCACTGTTCCTGGCCTGCGCTAGCATTCCAACAGTTGTCACCTGGACATGGACACAAACAACGGCACCGACGTGGCTACTTTGTCGACAGTCGACATAAAGCTACCACCTTTTTGGCCCGCAGACCCTAAACTTTGGTTCTTCTATGTGAAACCGCAGTTCGCTTCATGGCGCATGACAGCTGACCTCACCCACTACCACCTCGTTGTGAGCAGTGGCCACCAACAACGACGAGAGAGGTCCGTGATCTATTGCTTCTTCTACCTGCGGAGAACGCCTAAAAAACTCTTAGCTGCATTAACTGCACCTTATGCTAAATGACGCCCCATTTACGTGCTGCGAAAATGAATTTGCAGGGCAGCACCCATCGTATGTGGCATATTTCTGTCATTTAATAATCGCTCATTGGATTTAGCCTTTCTTGACAGTCCGGTATTGGACGTATTTAGATATGTTTATGATAGTTCAGTCATTTTAGGGTAGATACAATTACATCTCTTGACCTCGCTTTACAGATTTCAACTGCTGTTAATCAAATAGGACAATGGTTGGTTTTTACATATGAAACCCCTGACCATCAACAGTGGCGGTTTTTAGACCTGAAGCTTATGATATTTGGAAACCACTTCTAGATTATGTACTCAACTCGTGCCGACAAGGAGTTATTGAGATATCACTCCTTACACTCCAGTGTTGTGAACAAAGCCTCTGCTTCTCTTTTGGAATCTGCTATCCAAAAAGCCTGCCCTCATAAGATGCAAACCTCAACGATCAGGCTTCTGATGTCATGGTGGTAGGGTGGTTTGGTTTGCGTGGCTTACCGTCCCAAAGAGATTCAAAATACGAGATTGTTGTGGAAAGTTTCGGATGTTTCGAAAACTTGGGGGTCGCACATCCCACGGTTTCCATGCTTTTCGCCTCCGTTTAAAAGCGGCTCCCGCGGCCAGGATTCGATGCCATATTCGTAGCAAAAGTAGTAGAGCGCCCTATTCCCTGCACCTTTCTAGAGCTGCTCTAGCGGCACATTTCCGTGTACGGGTTGTTTCCGCAGTAGATGAAACCCTGCTGAAAAAACCAAAGGCATACTGAAAAGAGGACTTCATCTCTGGTCTTCCAAGCCGGTGGTTGTCTCATGAACAACCTATCAAAGTTTGGCCGCTTTATTGGTGACGTTCGCGAGGGTGGCTATACAAATAGACATGTCATCTGCTATGCAAACTGCGCTATACAAGTAATGTACACCGTACCGCTTTCACCCGGAATCCTAACTGGCTGGAACATCAACGATCGGCTACGGAAGGACTTAAACGTTATAGTGCATAAAGCCCAAACTGGCAACCTTGCGCGGCATATTTCTAAATCGCCTGCTAGTTGGATAAAGTTTTTCACAATATCATGTTGGCTAATTGGGGTGAAACTGGTGCGTAGTTTCGGGTTTATGACGCAGAATGTGCTTTCCAAACTCGTTTTATCGCAATCGTATCGCTGTTGTGTTGACGGTACTGACGCTATCGCTTGACTTGATACTTGTGCAGACTATTCGGTGATGAACCACGCCATGGTTGGCCTCTAGCATCTGCACGGATGGAGGTCACCTCATTATCCCGGCCGGACGTTGCACAACCTGAATCGGTATCCGCGGTTTCAGCTACGTCAGTGAATTCGGCGTCTTGTGCGAGTGTTCGAGGGACTTGATCCTGGGTCTTGACTTTCCCCAGGTGAACGGTACTGTCATCGACCTACAGAAGGCGCGAGTACCATTGTCGACGCAGAGAGACGTAGCGCACAGTGACACAGAAGATCCAGGAGACGAAGCGTTGCGTATTGTCGAAGACGACATAAGGCTGCCACCACGGTCCAGTGTGCTGGTGTTAGTAAGGAAAGACTTTTTTTCATTACTGCGAAGGTACTAGGGACAGTCATCCTTCGCTATTGCTCGTGAATTGAGTGGCTATCGCACGTGGGCTTATCGAACTGAATTACAGCTGTGCTACTGTGTTTTTGAAGTTCAGCCCCTAGCCAAGGAAACGGCTGTCGCCTTCCTTCCGACGTGCATGGGTTGCCAAATCTGTGCCCTGTGGAGATGAGTCTTCGCGACGATGCCGCACCATGTAACGCCCTTCAGAAGAGTAAAATGAAACAGGGCTTGTCACTTCATCAGAGAAACCTTCTGTCGTCCCTTCTAGTTGATTTCAAAGATTACTTCGCATCGAACTCCAAGGTCGGACGTACGCCGGTAGCCAAGCATTGCATCGTCATCGATTCGGCCTCGCCGCTAGTTTGCCAGCGACCATGCCGTGTTTTGCATTAAAAGTGCGGGGCTATTATAACACAAGTGGACGAAATGCTGGCAAACAATGTTATAAAGCCGTCTACAGGTCCGTAGTCGTCGTCGGTGGCCCTCGTCAAAAAGTGACCACATATTCCTGTTATGTGTCGATTACCGGAGAATGAATAATGTTACTGAAATGGACGTATATCCACTCCCCAGGATTGATGATGCGCTTGACCGATTTTGCGACTCCAGAATATTCTTTTCCTTAGACCTGAAAAGTGGATATTGGCAAATAGACGCGGACAAGCAAGACCACGAGGAAAAGGCCTTCAGGACACCCGATGGTCTATACAAATTTAAGCGGCTCCCGTTTGGGCTTTGCTTGGTCCGGCCGCGTTTCAACGCATAATGGACACTGTTTAGCTGATCGTGCATTATTTACCTGAACGATGTGGTAATTTTTTCGTCTAGCTTCGACCAACAGTTACAGCAATTGCGCATTGTCCTTCAAGCTCTCCAGTCTGCGCAACTAACCATGAAGCCAGAGAAATGTCATTTCGCCTTCGAGGAGTTCCGTTTCTTAGGACATGCCAGCGCAGAAGGTGTTCTCTCAGACTCCGACAAGACTTCTGCCGTAACAATTTTTGCCACGCACAACCAACAAGTAGGCCCTCCAATGCTTTTTGGGCCTCTGCTCTTATTACCGCCGCCCAATCACCAAACTCTCACCCATTCTCCTTGATTTCCCAACTTTATCATATGAATTCGAAATTTTGTTACCCTTCGCGAGCAGTTTACGTTAATTAATGATTACTTCTCATGAACAGCTTATGTCACCTCAGTTGTTCCACAGGGCAGTGTTTTTGGACCGTTATTGTTTCTTATATATATATATAAATGATCTACTAATACTTCTTCCTGTGCGCGTTTGTTTGCTGATGATTGCATAATATTCTGTAAAATACAATTTACCGATGATCACCTCGCTCTTGGGGAGCACCTTATATTTGTTCACGAGTGGTGTGAAATTTGGCTATGATGCTTAATCCCAGCAACTGTAGAGTAATGACTCTCAGCCTTAAAAAGAAACTCTTAGTTCTCCTGTCTCATAAATAATGTATCTGTGCTGAAACTTCGGCCTACAAATACCTAGGTATTCAATTAACATCAAACCTTTCCTGGTCCGAACACATTACTTCCGTCTGTGCTAAAGCATCTTGTTCACTTGGTTACCTTCGCCGAAACCTTAAAAAGCACCTGCTCATGTAAGTAAACTCGCGTACATAACATATGTACGGCCCCAACTGGAATTTTCGTCCGCAATATGGTCACCATAACAGACTTACCCACAAACAAAAGTGTAATCAACACAAAACAGAGCTGCCAGGTTTATTTCCAACAATTACAGTCGCCCCGGCAGTGGTTAGGGCGCTCGACTATAATGTTCCCAAGGACGCGGGATCGAATTCCGGCCTCGGCGGCCGCTTTTGATGGAGGCCAAAAGCTAGGCGCCCGTGTGCTGTGCGGTGTCAGTGCACGTTAAAGAACCCCGGGTGGTTGAAATTTCCGGAGTCCATCACTACGGCGTCTCTCATAGCCTGAGTCGCTTTGGGACGTTAAACCCCAAAACCAAACCAAACAATTACAGTCGTCAATCCAGTGTATCGAAAATGAAAAAATGAACGTCTTCTTCCGTCCTTAGCTAGTCGGTACTTAGTTGCACTTGTGTGCCTGCTGCGCTAGTATGTTTGTAGCAATAGGCCTTCGCCGCACTTAACACTCCACTACGCACATTTAGGCGTTTACACAATCATATCTGTTTCTCGCGCATCTTTGGACGAACAAAAGCCTTCAATTCATCCTCATTTCCTCTCGCAATGCCATTCTGGAATGATCTCCAAGAATAAATTGTTGCATTAACTGATCTTGTTGCATTCCGTAAACGCGTGCGCAACTTATATTGTTAGGTAACCGCTGCGCATTTCTCTACGTTTGTTTTTGTATTCTGTACATATTTCGTGTATTTTGTTTCGTGTAACCGTGCTTATATCCCGCAATATTGTGCATCTGCGTTTTGATTTAACATCGCGCATTGCTTGCTGTTTCGCCCATTACTAATGAAAGTCTTTTCTTATTGTAACCCCCCCCCCCCCCCCTTACACAATGCCCATCGGGGCCTGTACGGTTCAATAAATATAATATAGAAATCAATACATACCTGTCCCGTCTTCGGGATTCTCTTCTTGCTTGGCATAGTTCACGCTGCCTATGGGAAGAAAATAAGCGTTCTGTAACCTGTACCATTAAGGGTATCACGAGCGCGTTTCATACATACGCAACACATTTTCCTCCTTTTTATTTTTTATTTCTGAGAGCCTGTTGGGCAATGACATCATAGGTAACGCATCCCAGCGCGCGTTCAGAGTAATACGTTTGCATTCGATGAAATGTCGTTACGGGTAGGCTCGCACGCAAGGAAGATGTTTTTCATTTTTTATATCTTCAACTTTTTATACACTGATACTTATCATTAGCAAAGATTGCCTTTCATTGTGATCCTTTTTAACCTTTTACCATGCTTTTTCAATGTTTTGTGTTTCAAATAATATATTTCTTTGATCGGTTGCACTTTAAAGTTCTAATTTAGTTTCATCTGCATTGGATTCTGAATCTAATTATTTTGACACTTTTGTTTTCTATCTTTCTATCATTTATTTTTAATTACGCCGAAAAAAGTATTTTTCAAATAAATATTTCAAATTTTTTTAATTAGGACCAGGTAGCACTGGCTTTTCGTTCCGAGCATTTGGCACCTTTAAGGCTCCATTTCATATCTGTTTTATTTAATTTTTAAATAAATCGTTCGATAGCGTACTAAATAATGACCATCCGCAAAATATCGTTATATATCTAGGTTCATATATTGTCACGTAGGGATGACGCCGTTTGGTAACAATTGCGGAGGCTTGGACTTCATTTGAATAAACTCTTTATTGGGCCAATTTGCGCCGGCAAAAGACCTAAGTAATCGGAGGCGGCGATAACAATAATCTTACTCGGCGGTCGGGGAACAAAGAATGCCAATTTCCCTCGTAAGGGGTCAATTTAACAACGGCGTAGAAACATGTAGATAAAACCGCGGAATGTGACACGCATAACCAGGAACATTGTAGAAATTCCAGCGCGTGGCTGGAATCATTCGAGATATACCTCTAATCATCTGCTGCAACAAAGAAAATCATGAGGCCGCGTCTGGGGACAGCAATCGTGAAAAACAAAGAATACAAAAGTGATTCGCGCACTAGATTCACAATATGATCGCATACTTGCGGCTGTCAAAAAAGAACAAATAAACATTAAAATGTATCGCGGCATTAATCCCCTCTAAAAAAAGATTGCCTAAATGTTCAAAAAAAAAAACAAAGCAGCTTAAACATCAACATTACAAACTGTAAACACCACGGATTTTTTAACGCGCGTAATTTGCCTTCATACGAACAACATGTACGATTTCTGGGCGTGCGTGCCACCGTTCCCCCTTCATGGATCACTGCCTTGTTGTGACGGAGGGGTTGCGAAACTCGATGAAGTCGTGAGCTCTGCTGTGTAGGGCCACCCAAGATAGACAGGTCATGGCAGAGAGTTCTGACGAAATGTGATTCACTGGAGAAGGTAATTGCAACCCCCGCCAGTATTTCCTGCCAAGAAAACCCTATGGCCAGTCACAATACCATTAACGATATGGCTCCGGAAGATGACCTCCCAGGTTGGAAGGCGTCCCACTTGTTACTGGGGATGAACAAAGGACGATTCCTAGTAGCTCCAGGACGAATGAAGCGGCTGGGCTAAAGCCAAAAGGACGCTCAGTTGTGGATGTGTCGGAAGCGACCGGAAAGTCCAATGTTGCAAGGAGATATATCACATAGCAACATGGAATGTAAGATCTATGACGCAAGGTAAACTGGATGTCGCCAAACTGGATGACGCAAGGTAAACTGGAGAAATGGACAGATTGAACATTGATATCTTGGGTATCAGCGAGCTCAAGTGGACCGGAATGGGAGAATTTAACTCCGGCGACCATTATGCCTTTTATTGCGGGCACGAATCCAACAGAAGGAATGGGGTCGCTCTCATAGTAAACAGAAGAATGGGCAAAGCAGCGCTAGGGTACAACCCCAAAAACGATCGAATGATTTCACTTCGGATCCAAGGTCACCTTTTCAATATAACAGTTATCCAAGTCTATGCACCGACCACTACTGCTTAAGAAGCTGACGTTGAGAGATTTTATACGGACCTACAATGACTTTTAGACCGCACCCCATCAGCAGACGTCGTTTTTCTCAAAGGAGAATAGAATGCTAAGGTCGGGAGTGAAGAAATATCCGGATTATAGGGAAGTTCGGTCTTGGCGAGCCAGAGGAAGCTGGGCAGAGGCTAGTAGAGTTTTGTCAAGAAAAAAACCTGACCATAGCGAATACTCATTTTCAACAGCACAAGAGGCGCCTGTACACATTGAGTTCACCGGACGGTCTGTAAAGGAATCAGATAGATTACATTCTTTGCCGGCAGAGATGGAGAAGCGCTATACAAGCAGTAAAAACGAGGCCTGGGGCCGTTTTGGCACTGATCATCAGCTTCTTGTTGCCAACATTAAGCTGCGATTGAGGAGAACGCTGAAAACTAGAAGGCCTTTAGGTATGATCTCGATCAAATTCCATTAAAATATGCTGTGAAAGTGAGAAATCAATTTCAAGAATTAGATCTAGAGGACAGAGAGCCCGAAGAGATGTGGACTGATGTTCGTGATAGAATACAAGAAGTTGCTACTAAGGTAGTTCCAAAGCAAAAGAAATGCAAGAAAGCAAACTGGTTATCTGAAGAGGCTTTGCAAATAGCTGAGGAAAGGAGGATGGCAAAAGTTATGGGGGAAAGAGAAAGATACAAGGTTCTCAATGCGAATTTTCGGAAAATAGCAAGGAGAGATAAGAATGCCTTCCTGAACATACAGTGCGAATCAGTTAAGGACAACAGCCAATTAGGGAACACAAGAGCTCTGTATAACACAAAGATATCAAAGGAAGCTTCTGTGCTAAGATGGGCGTGATAAAGGACAAACGAGGCAAGGACCTCCCTGAAGCCTCAGAGATAACGAAGCGGTGGCAGGAATACACAGAACTGTACAAGAAGGACCCGAATGTGCAAACCCAACATAAGACGGTTGTGATTACTGAGCTCGAGCCGGGCATCCTGAAGAGTTAAGTTGAATGGGATTAGCCAGCGTTGCTAAGAACAAAGCTAGAGGAATTGATGGCATTCCAGCTGAGTTGCTTCAAAACCTCAACCATGACGCTGCTAACATTCTGCATACATTATGTCAGAATATTTGGACAACCCTGAAGTGGCCACAGGATTGGAGAAGGTCAGTTTACATCCCCATTCCAAAGAAAGGCAGTGTCAAATATTGTTCCAACTACCGTACGATCGCGCTTATTTCGTATGCTAGCAAGGTGATGTTGAGAATCCTCCAAGGTAGGCTGCAGCAGTATGTGGATCGGGAGCTTCCGGACGTGCAAGCTGGGTTTCACAAGGGCAGAGGAACTAGAGACCAAATTGCCAACCTTCGCTGGATCATGGAAAAAGCAAGAGAGTTCCAGAAACCCATCTACTTCTGCTTTATTCATTATGAGAAAAGCGTTTGACTGCGTAGATCACAGCAGATTGTGGCAAGCTTTCCAAGAGATGGCAGTTCCAATTCACCTCATCTGTCTCCTAAGGAACCTGTATGAAGGACAAGAGGCCACAGTCAGAACTGGGCTTGGTCTTACTGATTGGTTTCCGATTGAGAAAGGAGTGAGGCAAGGCTGCATACTGTCGCCCTGCCTATTTAACCTATATGCAGAGTGCATCATGAGGAAGGCCGGTCTGGACGAGTCTTCAGCTGGAGTGGAGATTGCTGGAAAACGTATCAACAACCTTAGATATGCGGATGATACCACTTTAATGGCAGAAAGTGAAGTGGAACTCAAGAGACTTCTGATGCGCTTAAAAGAAGAGAGTGAGAAGTTTGGGCTTAAACTGAACATTAAAAAGACAATGATCATGGCGTCTTGCCCTATCAAGTCTTGGAGCATCAAGGGACAAGAAGTTGAAGCTGTGACAGATTTTCTCTTCTTGGGCTCCAAGATTACCTCGGAAGGAAACTGCAGCCATGAAATTAGGAGACACCTGCTTCTGGGAAAGAGAGCAATGGTTAGCCTTGACCGCCTAGTAAAGAGCAGAGACTTTAGTCTGCTAACCAAGATCCGTATAACTCGTGCTATGGTCTTTCCAGTTGTGATGTATGGATGCGAGAGTTGGACTCTGAAAAAGGCTGACCACCCAAGAATTGACGCGTTTGAATTGTGGTGCTGGCGAAGACTCTTGAGAGTTCCTTGGACTGCCAGACGATGAAATCAGTCGATATTGTTGACCATAATCCCTGACTGCTCATTTGAGGGTCAAATTCTAAAGTTAAAGCTCAGCTACTTCGGTCATCTGATGAGAAGAGAGGAGTCGCTGGAGACAGATTTAATGTTGGGAAAGGTTGAGGGTCGCCGGAGAAGAGGTAGGCAGCGAATGCGATAGTTAGATATCATCCTTGAGGCACTGCAGATGAAGTTATGTGTTGTTAGGAATATAGTGAGAGACCGGAAAGCATGGTGTGACATGGTCCATAGGGTCACGAAGAGGCGGACACGACTGAACGACTGAACTGTGTCACCGTTCTGATGCATTAGTACCATCGGGAGTGACTTCATAGTCGAGTTGTCCGACGTGGTGAGGGATTTTGTACGGCCCAAAGTATCGACGAAACAACTTTTCACCAAGAGCGCGACGCCGAATTGCCGTCCATACCCAGGCTTGGTCTCCAGCTTTGTACTCTGCGTGACGGCGTGGCAGGTTTTATTGTCGGGCGTCGGTAATTTTTTGGTCCTCAATGCACAGCCGTGCAAGTCGTCGAGCATCCTCTACGTAGGCGGCGATGTCTGTATTCTCCTCGTCAGTTACGTGCGGCAATATTGCATCGAGTGGTTGTTGGTTCGCTGCCATACACAAGCTGGAACGGGGTTGCCCTCGTCGTCTCCTGGATGGCTCTGTTATATGCGAAGGTCACGTACGGCAACATGGCGTCCCAGGTCGTGTGTTCGGCTTCAACGTACATAGCAAGTTTGTCCGCAATCGATTTATTAGGAGGAGGAGGAAGATGAGGAGGAAAGGCAGGGAGCTAACCCGTAAAAGAAACCGGTTTGCTACCCTGCACTGGTGGAGAGGGGTGAGTGGATATAAGAGTTGTGAGAGAGGGATCGGTGAAGTTAGTGCAGTCACATCACAGACATGTCACATCCCATCGCGTCACAGTTTATATCACGGAACGTAAGAGAAAACTCAGTCTTTCGATTAGGCCTGTGCTTTTCTTAAAGAGGAGCAATGCCTGGGAGGCCTTCAACGCAGAAGATCGCCGAGGCCATGGACCTAAAATCTTGATTTAAGTCAGTGGGCGTCCATCTATATGCTCCAGGACACGGCATAGATACTGACTTTCCTCACTGTATACAGGGCACTCATAAAGAATCTGGCCTATAGACTCGTCGCACCCACAGTTTGTACATGCAGGGCTGTTGGCCATGCCGATCATAAAAGAATACGAGTTTGTGAATGCTACACCAACCCACAGCCGGCACAGAAAAGTTTTTTCGCGTCGGGGTAGGCCAGGTGGAAGCCGGAGCTTTTGGTCAGAGTCCAGGAATTTTAAGCGGCAGTTCGCAAGCTAGCCAGAATTCCACATGGAGAGCGTGTGTTCCCGCGAAATTGCGCGAAGCCTGCCCGGTGCGTCTGCCCTGGAAAAGGGAATCAACACACAATCGCCGCCTTGGTAGTCTGTTCGTACGACCTCGTCCGCCCGAAGATTGCCCACTATGCCGCTGTGTCCTGGAAGCCATTGGAAGATGATGTAATGTCCTCCAATAATTGCATAGTGATGAATTTGGCGTATTTTCGCAACAAGTTGTTCATCGGCTCCACGGCGAAGAGCGCTTTTAAGGCTTGCAGGGCTGCTTTTGAATTTGTGAAAATAGTCCACTGCTGAGGGCTCTGTTGACTGATATGCCTAATTGCAACACGAAGAGCGGTTAGATCTGCAGCTGTTGAAGAAGTCTGGAGAATTTTTCTTTTATTGCTGTATTAATTGAGGGTATGACCATGGAGCCTGAAGAACTCACGGCATTCACTGAACCATCGGTGTAGACGTGCAAATGATTCGCATGATGCTCATGGAAGTATCAAGAGTGATTTGTTTTCGTTCTGTCGGCGATAGCTCGACCTTCTTCCTGATGCCGGGTATTGAAAGAAGCACGTGTGGTTTATTTATTTATTTATTTCCTCAAAGGTCTCGGTTCAGACATTACATGAGGGAGTGGACGGTATTTGGCAAACAATGGTAAAAAATGTTAAGATGAAAGGTTGGCGACTCTCCGCTTGAATGCTACAGGGTTAATGATAATGGCAACTTCGGTGGGCAGGTCATTCCAGTCTCATGCAGTACGCTGAAAAAATGACTGCTGAAATGTCACAGTATGGGCTTGTAGGGGATACACTGCGTTACTGTGGCTGAACCGGGCGATGCGGTGAGCTCTTTTTATGTAGGGGTTATCAAGAGGCAAAGAATCGAAAAATTTATCAAAAAGGTTAAGACGTGCTATCTTACGGCGCGAGGCTAGGGGGGGGGGCAAGTTAATTCGAGCTTTTAGTGCTGAGATGCTTGAGTGGTAGGAATAATTTGATAGAATGAATCGTGTTGCGCGGTTCTGAACCAATTCGAGGGCATTAGTAAGATTAACGTGGTGCGGATCAAAAATAGCGTTAGCATACTCAAACTTGGGACGCACAAAGGTTTGAAAAGCAAGGTGTTTAATAGGGGGAGGAGCGAGTGAAATGTTACGGCGTAAATAACCTAGAGCACAATTAGCAGAATTTATTATGTGATTAATATGACAGGTCCAAGTTAGGTCACGCGAGATATGCACACCAAGATATTTGAATGATTCGGATGTTCCAATCTGCAGGTTATTAATATTATAATTAGGCGCTACGTAATTACGACGACGGTGAATGGACAATAACACGGTTTTAGAAATATTTAATGACATGAGCCATGTTTTACACCAGTCCTGTATGCGAATAAGGTCAGTTTGTAATGCGAGATGGGCGGTGAAGTTAGTAAGCTTCGGTAAACGACACAGTCATCGGCAAAGAGTCGGATATGAGAAGAAATGTTACACGGTAGGTCATTAATATATATCAAGAAAAGGAGGGGCCCGAGTACCGTTCCTTGAGGTACCCCTGAGAGCACAGGTGTTAAGGATGAAGAGTGTGAATTGGCATCTACGAACTGCTGACGGTTAGATAAAAACCCTCGAATCCTGTTCAGAACACATGGATGAATATTAAGACGCGATAATGTTAGTAAGAGACGACCATGGGGAACCTTATCGTACGCTTTTTCGAAGTCTAAAAACACTGCATCAGTCGGGATATTACGATCAAGGTTTAAATGTAAGTCGTGCAGGAAGAGTGCCAGTTGGGTGTCACAGGAATGATTCTTGCGAAAACCATGCTGGCTTGAGTGAAAAAAATGAACGGACGATAGGAAGGTAGCAATATGCGAGTATAAAGCATGCTCCATTATTTTACAAGAAACGCTTGTTATGGAAATCGGGCGGTAGTTACTCGGCGATGATCGGCTTCCTTTCTTGAAGACCGGGATGACATTGCCCACCTGCCAGTCGCGTGGAATCGAACCGGTGTTCAGGGATTCCTGGAATATGAGCGATAAGAACAAGCTACACGTATGTTTAGTATTTTTTAGCACTTTGGCGTTGATACCGTCCACTCCAGTAGATGAAGAGTTCTTCAGTGACTCAATTACCTTGACTATGCCGACGGGATGAAATGTGATATTTTACATGAGCGGGTGCGTAAAATATGGTGGATCTGGAAGATTGTCAAGGGGTTCATTAGTAAAGACCGAACTGAATACTGTGTTAAGAACATCTGCAACCTCAGTGTCGGGAATAGGAGATCCAGAGCTACTGTTAAGTGAAATCTCATTACATTGATTAGGGCTAATGGTTTTCCAAAATGGTTTGGGTTAGTCTGCAGCATAGATGGTAAAGTAGTAGAAAAAAACTTCCGTTTAGCCTGAGCGGTTAACTTGTCGTATTCTTTTGCGACAGCATGATACTTCTGCCATGTGGAAGAAGAGTTAGACAGCTTGGCCGACCGGAACAGGCGTTTTTTTTTATCATTGAGTCGTTTGAGTGATACATTAAACCATGGTGATGTTATTCTTTCTGATATAGTAATGGTTGGAATGTAAAGACTTATAAGCCGATGCATCTCTGTTTTGAAAAGTAACCAGTTTGACTCGAGAGAATGTAGTGGAAAGTGAGCAGCGAAGGTGTCGAAGTAATCTGATAATTCACGGTTCATACTGGCATAGTCTCCTTTATCATAAAGCGTAAGTGTTTTTTATTTTTTTTTTTGTTTCTTTAGTACGTTGCAATAAAAAGAAGTATGTATCGTCAAATGATCGCTGAGACCGCGCAACAAGGTGATAGGAGTAAAATTATCAGGATGCGTTGTTAATACGAGATCTAGAACGTTGGACGCGTGTGGGATCAGTGACGAGTTGAGTTAAGCCAAACGTCATACACGTGTTTAAGAAATCGCTAGCCGGGCTGCTTTTCGATAATGTAGCGGCGGGATTAGACCAATCTATTGTAGGAAAATTAAAATCACCGAAGAGAAGGATAGGGCTAAGTGGATATGTTTTAGTTAACACATTTAAGGCATCATGAAATAAGGGGGTGAAAGAACTGTCAGCATTAGGAGGGCGGTAACAAATACCAATGAGGATGGGCGGATGTGTAGTAGTGCATCGAAGCCAAATCATTTCTAGTTGTGAAGGGAGGTTAACAAATGAACAATGCAGATCCCGTTTAGTGGCGAGCAATACACCCCCACCGCGCGAGTTATCGGGTCTATCCTTCCGGAATATCTCAAAATCTAGAAGAAATGGAAGAATCTCAGAATCGTGAACTGATACGTTAAGCCATGTTTCAGTTAGTAGTAAGATATCGCATGAAGATGAACCTATTAAACTGCACAATGAATCGCGCTTGGGAACAACACTTCGAATGTCAGCAAGCAGAAATGATAAAGGGTGACGATTCGGCGAACGGGGTTCACAATTTGGTTTTAATGGTGGCTACAAGCTGTCCTCAACGACATGGTTAGAAACATGGTCGAAATGGTACGTTTTTTCACTTGTGACAAGCTTTTCATTTCGCAACTTCTATTTCAGTTTTCGAGCCTTTCCAAATTCGATGAGGTGTTTCTGGGCAAGGCGCATGCTGGGAGAAAGATCTTGAGCAACTGCATATCCTGTGTCTTTGAATTTCCGAGCGGAAGACAGGACTTGCTCCTTGTCTTTAAAGTGAGCAAATCTCACAATTATAGGTCTGCACCTAGCAGTTTGGAAAGTCCCAAGGCGATGTGCACGCTTAATGTCGCGTGGCTCTAACTTGATGTCTAAATACTGATTAATGTGTGCAATGATGATATTTTCAGAATCTGACCATGTTTCTTTATTTTTATCTTCAAGGCTGTAGAAAACAAGGTTTTTTTCGTCTGGACCAATTTTCTGCATCATTTACCCGGGCAGACAGAGCATTTATCTGCGCCGTGTTCTCAGTGCTGATTTCATGCAGTTCTTTCAATTCAGTCTGCATGTCATCAACACATGCTGTCTCAATTTTATCTAGTCGCACCTTAATCTCGCAAAACGTTTTATCATGATCAACTAGTTTCATTTCAATCGACTTTAGCTGCGCTAGCATTGCTGTCTGCTAGGTTTGAATTTCCTTCAAAGCATCAAGAATCTCATTGTTAGGGCCAGGGTTAGATTCTATATCACCAGCTACCATAAGAAGTTTTAACAACATATGCGCACAGTCATACATGATGGACCGGAAACGCCGTGGGCTCGGCAGCACCAAGAGTGCACGGTAGCTACTTGGCTTAGCGTAAAGGCAATAAGGTTTCATTACCTGCACCAAGAAGCGTAGAACGTTAGCACTGGCGTGCTGCCGAGCCCACTGAAGGGCGCGCCGCTCCGAGCTGCCTTTTTATTACAAATTCACGCATGCGCAGGATGTACAGGGGCGGTTCCGGCGTTCAGGCGGCTCAGGGAAAGCCATGATGCTTAAAGATATGGCCCGTGGCCATGTAGAAATTGCGCCGACCGGGATGCGTTGTCGATGGGCTGGCCATTCGTAGCAGAGAAAGGCTCAACCGTGTGAAGTCCGGAAAGCAGGAGTGTTGCGTCTGGACTGGAGCTGGAGCTGCGAGCTCGAGAGTCCGAGGAACTGCACCAAGAAGCGTTGAACGTTAGCACGGGCCATCGCTGGCGTGCTGCCGAGCCCACTGCTTCCATAAGTAGGCTCCGTAGTGGGGAGGACGGTCTAGATGCCAGTATAAACTTGGACGGCAAAATAGCGCGATGCATATCAACGGTCTCTGTAAACAATGTACGCGGCCTGGTAATAGGAAGACTGGCCTAATGATAACAGGGAACCCGAGAGATATGTCGGAAATGTGCCCTCAGGGCGTAAACTGTTAGTTAGTTAGATATGGGATGCTCCTGTGCAATTAAAATGGAAGCAGCCATACAGGCACATTTCGGCAATCCCAGGCTGGTTGGTTCGCAGAGCTTGAACGTGAACGCTCTGTAGAATTTCTAAATTAGTTCTCCCGGTATTTCCAAGTGCAGGTAAGCTGTACCGAAGAAATCCCATAAATAATGCACGGTATAGTTGGAGCATCGACCGCACGGACGCTACTTATGTCTTTCCCCCAATAAAGGCAAGTGCGTGAGCAATTGCTGTCAGCCTCTTTTTCATGAGTGAAATATGGGGACTCCAGGAAAGATTTCAGTCGATGATAACTACCAGAAGCGAAGGCTGCTTTTGTAGGGTAATGCTTTTCCATCAATGCGTACGGTGCAACGTAACATGTTCTTGCATGTCACCGCGTGGGACCGATTATCCCTGCACCAGCAGGGAGAGGAAAGGTGTAAAGGGATGGCGCATCGGTAGCCGCGGGAAAAGCGCTCCCTTCAAATGTGGCTGGCGCAGTCCCCACTACCTCCCTCTCTCAACTCCCGACCCGAGCTCCGGCAACAGCCGGAGCATGTCTGAGTCCGAGTAGGCGTCTATTGATCAGGCTTGTCGCCTGGCTCTGGCGGGATGGCCGCTCAGCTGATCACAACAGCGCCTCAGGCGCAGCCATTAGCTCCGTTTAGCTGGTCCGTCGGGCAGCAGGGAAGCAGCAGGAGTAGCGGGACTGTTCCGTCGGGTCCTTCTCCGGCAGCGGCCATGCCCTCGGGGTCACAGCGCACCTGTGGGTTCGGCTGCTGATACACCCGGAAGCGGCTCGGAGCTACTCTTTGACCTCACTGTCGACCTCTCTCCACGTGGCGCCATGCTGAATTCTTCGGGACCCTTTCCCAGCAGGCGTTTCCGCCCCGTACACACCTGTATCCCTGCGGCCCGTGCTCCAAGCCTAGGCAGCGGGCTCGAAAACCAGCCTCTTTGAAGACGGCCAGCACCGCTGGCCTGGTCATGATGGTCCAGAAACCGCGACAAACAAGTGGGGTGCCCCATTCAAATCGCCCCTCCTTCAACTATGCGCCAGGTGCGGTTTCCGCGCCCCAGCGCCGATGTTCCTCTGGCTGCTGCAAAACCTTATGAGAACGGATTCTGAAAAAAGCAAAAACGATAGACGAAGCAGTCAGCTACCTTGGTCTTATGTGATAGCGTCGGTTGTGAACTAGGTTGCTGCCTTTAGGCTTTCACTTCGGGGGAAATTGCTGCATCGCCTTGAGCTTCCGCCTCTTCACAGGAGAGCGTGTGTTCCCGCGAAAGTGTGCGAAGCCTGCCCGCTGCGTCTGCCTTGGAAAAGGGAATCAACACACAATCGCCGTCTTGGTGGGCTGTTCATGCGACATCGTCCGCCCGAAGATTGCCCGCTATGCCGCTGTGTCCTGGAAGCCATTGGAAGATGATGTCATGTCCTCCATTAATTGCGAAGGGGGTAAGCCTTCACGTCTGCGACGAGGGCCGTACCGGCGGTTTCAGCGCTCGTCAACATCCGCAGCTGGTAGGTGATCGGCGTAGTCCGTGCCGTAAATTTGTATGGTGCAACCCACTTTTGCGCTAGAGACACAGCGAAACCATGCGCTGGATTACACAAGCAGGTGCGTTCATTTCAGTACCAATTCGCTCGTGGTGAAAACAACTTGACGACGACCTTCTTGTACTGATCCACTTGATCCATGCGCGCGACATCGAGGTTTTCCCGAGCCACGTGCTGCACCTCCTCAAAGCGCTCGCCAAGCTTTGGCTCGTACTGCATAAGCGAAGGGGGCGCGCGCCCCGCCGCGTCAAGTAGCGCATTCTCTTGTGGAAAAACGATCTCTTTACCAAAAGGGAAAGGGCAGAAGTAGCCGTTGCTCTAGCGGTGGCGGAGGGCTATAGAACTGGGCTATCGCTAACGATATTCGCGTACTCTTAAACAGCCTGTCGAAATTTCATGAATTGTAGGATTGGTCGTCACGCGCTCCGTATACTCCTCGAAGCGAGCGACAGAATTAAAAACCACGAAGAAAACAAGACCAGACACAAACTTATGTGGGTACAGGGGCACATGGGGGTGGCAGGGAACCAAGATGCTGGCAGGATAGCTGCAGCATACACTACTTTCCGAGCATCCGACGGGTCCGCAGAACTTCTGCCAGCACCCAAGGCATACTCGTCCATACTAGAAAACTATAGAGGAAGAAGAGTGCGATATTTCCCACCGCACAGTTCTCTCACCAGAGAGGAAGCTGTCATATGGAGACAATTACAGACGGGTTCATACCCAAACCTACACATACTAAACAAAATGCACCCTACCATATACACTGACATGTGTCCGTGGTGCGATGAAAAACCAAAACTATATCACATCACATGGGCCTGTCAAAACATAGATGTGGTCCCCAAAATTGGAAACCCGAGTGCGGAGCAATGGGAGACTCTGCTGTCCAGCGACCGCTGCGAAGACCAGCAAGGTCTGGTACAGTGAGCCCAACGGACGGCGGTAGCCAGCGAAGCCCTGGACTGAGGGCAACCGACCATTGTTCAGAAGTAGACGAGGTCGACAGGGAAGACTCTTGTGGTTTCAACAAGCAGACATCTCTGAAGAAGTCCCCAAAACCGCCAAGTAATATAGGGCTAAATAAAGTTTTTACTTACTTCCTTCCCAAATTCAAGCAAGCGGGTGTCATACACACCGACCTGCTCGCGGTTCTAGTGGCGAACGCCAGTTCGAACAGGCAGGCGTACCAATCTCTGTGCAGCGTGATCGTCGTGATAGCATACTTTGAACATTTCGATTGATTTTTCGGTTATGTTGCTCTCAGCGTGGTGACTCGTTTTCCTGGGGCGGATTTGAAGCACAGACAGGAATACGCGAAGACTGCTTGTGAAATACGAAGCATTGTCTGTGATCTGGTCAGAAGGGAAACCGAAACGAGTCTCCAACAGGTTCTCCCCAATTCGTTCCCCTAAGGAGCTCCCTAAGGGAGAATACCTCAACCCACTTGGAATAGTGGTCCGTTATTACCAGGATATATTGTTTTCCGTGCTCGAACCGAGGGAGGGGTCCCACGATATTGTATGCGACCACTTGTCATGGGTAATTGCTAATTACC
The DNA here is from genome assembly GCA_023969395.1 of Amblyomma maculatum. Taxonomy (NCBI): domain Eukaryota; kingdom Metazoa; phylum Arthropoda; class Arachnida; order Ixodida; family Ixodidae; genus Amblyomma; species Amblyomma maculatum. Next base: position 30,426 of record JAJIZL010036896.1, read on the forward strand.
GGCTTCATCATCACAGCGGGCTTCCCCACCAGAGGCTTGGCTACCTGCAAATAGGACACGCAAGGGTGTAACCTAGCACGTACGTTCTCATATCTCGCTAGGTTGCCAAATGGCATAACTTATTGTCAGTCTTACTGCCTCTGCCATAGCCGGCCAGTGCTGAGGCATGGAAGTATCAGAGGAATCGTTTCCGCAACTTCCTCAGGACTAGGGCTCGGAAAGGGGATGTAATCGCCTCTTCCTCATCATGTTGGGGGATATAGCCGAGCAGTAAGCCATCATCGCCTAGCAGATACGTGTCCCACGCGCGCTCAGCCTTCCCGGTGCGACCTGCATTACTCGCAAGCTCTGTTAGCACCCGCTGCCGTAGACCGTCTGCTTTCTGGGCCTCAATCAGCTTTTCCCTGCTGACCGCTACTCCCCAACACAGCTTTCTCTCTGTCCCGCTCATTATCAGGCGAGCAGGCGCCGCCATCAGATGCTGTGTATTCTCCCTCTCTCGCATCATAGCGCGGGACCTCTGTACACCTCATTTCTCTCTTTAATTAAGCAGGGCACTAAACTCGCGTCCGCCTTCTCCTTCTCTCCAATAGCGGCGACACCGCTTTCAGCAGTGCTGGACTGCACTTCTGAAGCGCTTTCTCCAGGTTTTCACGGAGAGCGGGATAACGCGTCGGCTACCTTATTCATGCTGCTCCGGCGGTACTCAATGGCGTACGCGTAACGTTGCAACGTAAGCGCCCATCTCGCGAGTCTGCCTGCAGGGTTTTTCAGCCTGTTTAACCAATAAAGTGCCTGCTGATCTGTCTGAACTGTGAAAATCGCTCTGTCTACGTACACGTCGATTTTTGACAATGCGAACAATATCGCCAGGCATTCCTTTTTCGTCAAGGAGTAATTCCGCTCCACCGACGTGAACTTGCGGCTAGCGAGTGCGACAGGGCGAAGCTTGTCGTCGTGTTCCCTCAAAAAAACAGTTCCAACACCGGCATCATTAGTATCTGTGTGCGAGACAAACTGCCTCTTCAGGTCGGGGAAGCGCAAACTTGCGCTATTCGCTATCGCGCGAGCCAACGCAACAAATACGTGTTTCTGTTCCTTGCCCCAGACCCACTTTGAGTCTTTACGCAACAGCAGGTTCAATGGACCTGAGACACCTGAACAAAAAGTGATGAATTGCATCTAGAAAGCAACGATTCCCAAAAAACCTCTTTAAGCTTTTTACGTTCATCGGACTGACGTATTTCATAATTGCCTCCAGTTTATCATCGTTCGTTCGCAAAGTGCCATCCTCAACCACTAAGACCGAGAGGTTCACTCTCTTTGATGCCAACCGCACTTTGTTTGAGTTCATTGTTAGACCCGCAGGTGTTATTCTTCCAGGAATCGAATTCAGGTAAATGAGGATCTCTTCGAACGACTCTGAGGATATCACGACATCGTCGAGGTACGCCATCGCGTAATTTAACCTTGCATCATCCAGTTTGATGTTCATCAATCACATGAACGCGGTCGGGGTATTAGACAAACCAAACGGGAGCACAGTAAATTCGAAGAACCCGCGGTGGCAGGTGAATTCGGTTTTCTGAATGTCACCACCGCCACCTCAGTCTGCAGGTACCCTCTGCTTGCATCCAGGACTGCGAAGAACCGTGCGTTCCCTAACGCCTACATTACAGCCTGGAAAGGGTACGCAGCCGTAAGTGACAGTGAGTTGAGCTTTTGATAATCAACACACAACTTGACCGAACCATCTTTCTTCGTCGTTAAAACCATTGGGGATAATTACGGAAGCGAACCTACGGAACACTGGCAAAAGTGAGACGGTAGTGCGAGGAAACTACGCAGTACATAGATGCAGGATGGTCAAGCAAAATTAAAAAAAAACATATTTTTCGGATTCGGGCCTAATGCATCCGTGCGTCGATATGCCCAATGAAGTTGATTGATTTGGATGTGCATCGATTTTTTTTTGTATTGAGCTCAATACCGGCGCCGGAGATCACAATTAGGAATTGGGGCTAGTTCCTGTGTTTCGCGAGGTGAAATAAATAAATCCTGTCTTCTCCGTTCGTGCGTTTCTCGGCGTAAAATAAGCGCTGTCTCCACCAGGAATCGCACCTTCATCCTTTGGTTTCCCAGCCGAGCGCTTTAACTTGCCCCATGCCCGGGACCGTAAAACGAACATCACAATTTTTCTTGTCTGCCGTGAATATGATAGCAGCGATAACAATAACGTTGCATTTAGTGATAATGAGAATGATGGTATTAGCAACGATAATGATGTTGCATTTATTTGATAATGATAATGAGAGCAACGTGATGCACCATGTGCCCCAGCAACGCTTAGGCTTTTGCATTTCTGCAGCGTAGATTCCTCAGTGCTCTCGGAAGTTTAGAACGTAGCTCTTTGAGGCCCGTTTTTCGTTTCGCGCCGCTGCCGTTGGCGACGTCCTTGTGCCTCTTAACCAGCTCCGCTGCCGAAGCGAGTTTCGCGTGGGCATGATTTCGTCGCAGCTATAGGGGAGGGCTTCGTAGTAATTTCGACCACCTGGAGATCTTTAATGTAAACTGACAAGCACAGCACACGAACACCTCTTCGTTTCGCTTCCATCGAAAATTAGAGCCATTTATGTGGTTTACGGGAAAAGAAACACCCAGTATTTGTCAGTCGCAAAGAGCCATTTTGTCCTTTTCTTCTTTGCGCTAAGGTTCCTAAATGCAAACGCACCAACTCGCCCAGTTAAGCATTTTTGTGCAAAAGAGAAGTCAGTTAGAGGAGGGTGAAGAAACCGCTTTATTTAACGCATTACTAAGCGTCAAGAATGTCCTTGGCCAGAGTCACTAAGGCCAACTGATCTTTCAGCTGATCAGAGGTTAAACAAGCCCGCCATGTAGAGGGAGGAGGGCGTGGAAAGTGGGGCGTTTGTATTTCGACAGGGCATGAAAACATGCACTATTCTATGTTTGCACAGTGTTTCGAACACTTTGGGCACGCGGGGGAATGTCCAATTCGGTATAGAGACAATCGGGCAGGAGTAAGGAGTGTATTTATCTATATGCGTCTAAGAATGCGTATTTTTGTGCTAGTGAGGTAGTTATCAGGAAGACGAAGTGTATGAAGAGTTTCTCTTATGTTTTCATAGTGAATGTTGATTTTTTGTATTGAAGAGTAGTGTCTGACGTGGGTGGATAATGCCAGAGAATCTCAAGGGACCGGTGCTGAAGTTTACGGGCGAGGCAATGCACTACCTAATTGCCTGATATTCCGGCGTGATAAGGAACCCATCTCAGTGTGACAGTTTTGGGACGTTGTTTCGTGAGAGCTCTGTGTAGATCATCCTGCAGTTATTCAGGAATGCAACCTGTATGAATAGCACGAATAGCTGTATTGATTCAGTGTATATGGTATATACTGACGGGTTAAGGGGTGCTTGTGCGACGCCTTGCATACTGGCGACTAGTGGCCGGGTCTCGAGAGTCGCTGTAGGAGGAGGACTATGGTAAGGACCGAAGGTATGCGTCACTACTTCGCTGCAGCTCTCATTTGAGTAAGCAGGTGCTCCGATGCTAGTTCGTAAAGCATCTGAGTAGACAATTGTGGAATCAGTAGAGTGAACATCACTGGAAACGCGAGCGGAACGTCTGCCTATGCTAATATCGGGTACAGTGTTTTTTAGGATGAGGGTTACTCTGAAATTATCAGGGAGCGATGAAGGAGGGCCAATTAGAGGGAAATCGATAGGTTTCAGTGCAACTTGCTATTTTTCCGCGACCACACGGCCACGTTCCGTCTCCAAGATTCTGTATCTGATCTTTCCCCCTCACGCATTGTACTACTCAGGCGCTATTCTGTCACCCACCCTTACTAACCTTGAAATAGCTCCGCGATCTGGTATTCTACCGTCTATACCAGCCTAAAACATACATTCTATGCAGACGCCATTAATCTTTGGTGCGCTTGCATTCCTCCTAGAGCAGTAGAGGAGACCCTACAGCAAGGTATTGTGCAGAGGTTAGTTATGGTAATACAGTAGGGCTATTTCCCACACTTGAAAAATCCGAATTGCTGCTGATTGCATGAACATGCTATCAACGCCAACGTAACCAGCTAATCAATCTCACAATGGCAGGTCACCCCATTCCTCGCGTATGGTCCTGCCGGTCCTTGGATTTAACATCGAGCCAGCTAATCAGGCCAATGTACCTACAACAGCTACATTTTGCAAGCAGCTTACGCATCTAGTTACCCGCATTGTCAGTAAGAACACCGGGCTACGTGCGGGTCGAGTCAGGCCGCTTGTCCACGCATTAGCACTCAGCAAAATTTCATAAGCAATTCCCTACCTCACTTTAACCTTTCGCCAAATTAATCAAAATGAGGTTTCGCTTCATATATTGTACAAGGCTGCCTTTAACATTTCTGAACATATGTCCATGGAGCGCTTATACTCTACGGGACAATTTTCGTCCCTGTGGCACATCATACAACAACATCGAAAACGGAAAAACGCACGTTTTGTTTACACAACTCAAAGAAGACGCTACTATTGCCACCCAGGATATAGAAACACCAAAAGAACAGTCCCTCTCTGATGTTAAATTCTTGAATCTCTGGGAGGGACACAGAAGCATCCTAAACAGAAGGGGGAAACAGACGTGTAACAAGAAATTAAGGTCCAAGGTAGCTTCAATTCAACGACAGATCGAATCCCACGCACAGGAACTAGGCAAAAAACAATGTGATGTGCTAAACGGCCAACTAGGGAACAAAAGAGCCTGGGTTCTGTTCAGACACTTCTTAGATCTCACACTCACTAAAACAGCAAGTAGATCTCACAGCAATCAAATCATACACGAATACCCAGGTACAAACGCAGGTATGCTAAGCAAACCCCGAAGCAGATATCTCAATACCGGTAGCAGCCCCAATGCCACCTAGGAAAACAAAGGGATTCCTAATGAAGACGTAGACAGAGAAATCGCGTAAGCAGAAATCTGGGCCGCGATTGGCCATTTACGTACTACCTAGGCGCCAGGGCCAGATGAGGTAAACAATAAAATGTTAAAGAACTTAGATCTAAAGTCACTCTCAGCAACTAAGTACTTATTGAATGAATATTTAACAAAGGTGAACTTCCGCAGATATGGAAACACGCGAAGATTGGCTTTATTCCTGACCCCAATTAGAAACTAAGCATAAAGAACTTAACGCCCATCTCTCTTACGTCGTGCTTAGGTAAATTTATGGAACATGTTATTCTAAATAAGCCTCAGAACTACGCAGAAGAGAATGACCTTCTGCCCAGCTCACTGATTGGCTTCACAAGTCAACTCTCTACTCATGCCGTAATGCTTCAGGTGCATGCAGAAGTGACTGATCCCCCTAACAAAACCGGCACCAAAGCGATTCTTGCCTTGGATCTGGAAAAGCTTTCGACAATGTCTCTCATGAAGCCACTCTCCAAACCCTCAACATAAGCGCAGTAAACGCGGAGAACAAAACCTTCAATTACATTCGTTCCTTTCTTTCGGGAATGACAGTGAAGCTAAGTATCGCAGGACTTAGATCGGACAAAACAGCAATAGGAGACAGAGTAACCCCGCAGGGATCAGTCCTCTCTCCCTTCTTATTCAATCTAGCATGATAGGTCTGCCTCCCAAACGTGAAGAAATCGAAGATCTTCAACACTCCCTATATGCTGACTGTATCACACTGTGGGTAACAAAAAGCTCCGACGCCAACATAGAGGAAACGCTTCAAGAAGCAGTGAATGTAGTCCAGTCATACACTACCCAGATCGGGCTGAAATGCTCACAACCTAAGTCTGAACTACTAGCAGTCAGAAGGAAAATGCAAAGCAAAGTAGAGATAAAAGCCTGCCTGTACGGCCTACCCATACCTACAGTCGATACTATTATATTACTCGGGTTCTACATCCAGAGCAATAGGAAAAGCAATGTTACCATCAACAGGCTGGAAATGAGTGTGCAACAAGTCAGTAGACTGATACAGAGAGTAACGGCAAGAAAGAGAGGAATGAAAAAGGCTGACATTTGTCGTCTTATCCAAGCCTTTGTACTAAGTCGATTCCCATACTCAGCCCCTTATCTTGGCTTCATTCAATCTGACAAGGAGAAATTAAACAGACTCATTAGAAGCACCTAAAAGGCTGAGCTAGGTCTACGCAGGAACACTTCAGCCGCAAAACTTCTATCACTTGGGATACACAACACTCTAGAGGAGCTGATCACAACACATAAGACAGCAAAGCTACAAAGACTAACGAACTCTAAAGCCGGCAGACAAATTATCAACCTTATTGGAATCAATGCCGAACCACTAGCCAATCACCCAGGACCACTACCAAGAGGATTGCACAACAAAATTATCTCCAAACCTTTGCCCAAAAACATGCAGCCCTCCTTCTATGAGGGCAGGAGGAAAGCTAGAGCTGGGGCCCTAAACAGAAAGTACCGAAATCATAATGGGGTGTAGTTTACCGACGCCTCGGACTACAATATGGCTGAAGGTGCCTTTGCCACCTGTGTAATTAAGCAGTACAGTAACGTAAATAAATGCGTATCGGCCGCTTCGGTCAATGTCTGCTACACGGACCAGGTGGAAGAAGCCGCAATCGCTTTAGCCACCGCTACAACATATGCGGACCCTGTTGTCACTGATTAAAAAGCCGCCATGTGTAACTTCTCGCGTGAAAGAATATCAAATACTGCCAGAAACATCCTCGCGGATATCAGACTCGACAAAGAGATAGAACTCGTATGGGCACCTGCCCACTCAGGAAACCGAGGCAATGAGGCTGCTAATCAACACGCTTGAGATTTTATCTGCCGAGCGGTGATACCTAATGCCTAGGAACTTGAAATCAAATGACTGCTCAAATACAGCAACCTTACACAACACTTCAAACTCTCTAGGAGAGTATACTTACCACTACACAAATCACTAACAAGACAACAAGACATTGTTTGGAGGAAACTACAAACGAACTCCTTCCCCAACCCTGCGGTTTACTCACACATATTTCCGAACAGCATAAGCTCATCATGCACTAAGTGCGGAGAGAAAGCAGACCTTAATCATATCCTGTGGGATTGCTCAGAGGCCCCGCCTACCAAACTCTTATAAAAGCTCCCTCACCTGAATCCTGGGAGGAAGTGCTGCGTAACAGGAGCCCCGATATACAATTGGGCTTCGTAAACTGCGCTGAAGAAGTCGCCGCAAGCCACCAGGTAACGGCCACTTGACTCTTCCACTAAGACCCTGCAAGACTACTCCAGACAATAAAGTTTTCTCTTTCTCTCTCTCTAGCACAAAACAAGGACATTGGATACTACAGCTAGCAGGTATGTTAGAAGAAAACGCCGGCAGGCGAAGCGAGTGGACGCGCATCACGTGGGCTCCGTGATTTTGGCCTTTTGTGGCAATCTTTCGATCTTGATTTCCTGTCTTTTGTGCTCATTCGACGGTGGAATGACGGACGACTACAAGGACGCCATTTTTTGGCTTTGTCTCTTTAACGCAGCCCGAAGCTGAGTTGAGCCTAAAGGCCCTAAGCCTACTGCGGCGACCGGGCCTGCTGGGTCTCGTGCTGAAACGTTCAATCATGGTTACTCTGGAAGGAACAACGATTACACCCGAGACAATTTAAGTACGAGGACAGTGCTTCACGAGCGAGGGAGGAAGATACGTGCTGCTAGAGAAATGCGGGTAAGAAAACTGGGAAACAGCGAGCCGAGGAAAGGCAAGCACGTAGGAAATCGCGGCCAAGTCAATCCAGCATCAAGATGGTGCTGAGAAAATTGTTCACCGAGCACGTGGCGTTCTACTTAAGCTTATCAAATATAGAGCAGCACATCACACTGATATCATCAAAATATCCGTAGGGATGTACCCAACGAATAGAAGGACGATATTATAACTCTGAATATGAAGCCGCACTCAGTTATCATCATCAGTACTAGTGTAGAGAGAAGCTGAAGCACGTGAGTGTAAAACAACGCATGTTCAATGATGAACGCGTAAAAAAGTTCGCCTAGGTGCCCCCCCCCCCCCCCATTCAACGAAGCGCCGCACAGGCGCCAGTTGTGCCGCAAAAAATACGAAGTCTGCATTTCCTGTCGGCGACTCAGGAATCCCCATGATTTGTGCTCGGATCCGACGAACGCCAGGCCGTGGCTGCAGCCTCGAGAGTCTGTCATCATCATCATCATCATCAGCCTGATTATACCCACTGCAGGGCGAAGGCCTCTCCCATATCTCTCCACTTAACCCGGTTCTGTGCTAGCTGCATCCACCTGACCCCTGCGAACTTCTTAATCTCATCCGCCCACCTAACTTTCTGCCGCCCCCTGCTACGCTTTCCTTCCCTTGGAATCCAGTTTGTTACCCTCAGCGACCATCGGTTATCTTCTCTTCGCACTACATGTCCTGCCCATGTCCATTTCTTCTTCTTAATTTCCACTAGAATGTCGTTAACTTGAGTTATTTCTCTGACCCACTCTGCACGCTTTCTATCTCTTAATGTTACCCCTACCATTTTTCGTTCCATAGCCCTCTGGGTTGTCCTCAACTTAAGTAGAACTCTCTTGGTTAGCCTCCACGTTTCAGCCCCATAGGTGAGTACAGGCAAGATGCAACTGTTGTATACTTTCCTCTTGAGCGATACCGGTAAGCTGCTAGTCATAATCTGCGAGTGCTTGCCAAATGCGCTCCATCCCAATCTTATTCTTCTTGTTATTTCCTTTTCATGGTCCGGATCTGCGGTTACTACCTGTCCTAAGTAGATATATTCGCCTACTACTTCCAGTATTTCGCTACCTAATGTAAACTCCTGTTCCTTCCCGAGGCTGTTGAACATTACCTTAGTCTTCTGCATATTGATTTTCAAGCCTACCTTTCTACTTTTCCTGTCTAGGTCATCAATCATTATTTGCAGTTCATCTCCCGAGTTGCTTAGCAAGGCAATGTCATCAGCAAATCGCAGATTACTGAGGTATTCTCCATCTAGCCTTATCCCTAACTGCTCCCATTCCAAGTCTCTGAATACTTCCTCTAAACAAGCTGTGAATAGTACTGGGGAGATTGTGTCTCCTTGCCTAACACCTTTCTTTATGGGAATTTTGTTACTTTCTTTATGCAGAACTATGGTTGCTGTGCAGCCACTATATATATCTTCCAGCACTTTCACGTACGGCTCGTCTACCCTCTGATTTCGCAATGCGTGCATCACCGCCGAGGTTTCAACTGAGTCAAATGCTTTTTCGTAATCAATGAATGCTATGTATAAGGGCTGGTTATATTCCGCGCATTTTTCTATCACCTGATTGATGGTATGGATATGATCGATAGTAGAGTACCGTTTCCGAAACCCTGCTTGATCCTTTGCTTGATTGCAGTCTAAGGTTGTGCTGATTCTATTAGCGATTACCTTAGTAAATACCTTATACGTAACAGACAGTAAGCTGATTGGTCTGTAATTTTTAAGGTCCTTAGAGTCCCCTTTCTTGTGAATGAGGATAATGTTTGCATTCTTCCATGCTTCCGGTACCGTCGACGACACCAGGCACTGCGTATACAGGGTGGCCAGTTTTTCTAGCACGATATCCCCCCCGTCCTTCAGCAAATCTGTAGTTATCTGATCCTCTCCAGCTGATTTCCCCCTTTTCATAGTTTCTAGTGCTTTCTTGACCTCGTCCTTCGTCACTGGTGGAACGTCTGACTGTTTTTCCCTACCGCCAATCTCATTACGGTCCTGACTACTTTGGCTACTGTAGAGATCTGTATAGAACTCCTCGGCTACTTTGACTATCTTGTCCATATTAGTGATGACGTTGCCCGCCTTGTCCCTTATCGCATACATCTGGTTTTTGCCTATGCCCAATTTCTTCTTTACCGCTTTAAGGCTTCCCCCGTTCTTTACAGCATGCTCAATTTTCTCCATGTTATACTTCCTTATATCGGCCACCTTGCGCTTATTGATTAGCTTTGATATCTCGGCCAATTCAATCTGGTCTGTTGGATTGGAAGCTTTCATACTCTGCCGTTTCTTAATCAAATCTTTCGTCTCCTTAGACAGCTTACCGGTATCCTCTCTAACTATCCTACCGCCTACTTCTACCGCGCACTCAGTAATGATATCTCTGAAATTATTGTTCCTTGCCTCTAGGGTAATGTCGCCATCCTCAGTTAGAGCTGAATACCTATTCTGTAGCGAGATCCTGAACTCTTCTGCCCTCCCCCTCACCGCTAATTCGTTGATGGGTTTCTTTCTTACTAATCTATTGCGTTCCTTCTTTAGATTTAGGCTAATTCGGGACCTCACCATCCTGTGGTCACTACATCGAACTTTCCCGATTACCTCTACATCCTGCACAATGGCGGGGGTTGAACACATTATGAAGTCGATTTCATTTTTAGTCTCTCCGTTAGGACTTTTCCATGTCCATTTTCGGTTCTTCCGTTTGCTAAAGAAGGTATTCATGATTCGTAAGTTATTGCGCTCTGCAAACTCAACTAGTAACTCCCCCCTGCTATTCCTAGAACCAATGCCATAGTCACCTACTGCCTTGCCTCCTGCCTGTTTTTTCCCTACCTTGGCATTGAAGTCGCCCATTAGTACAGTATACTGCGTGAGAGTCTGTCATGTGACCACAATTGCGAGATAAAATGCCAGCTGTGCTGCAAATGCCGCACACTAGGCTGCCCCAAGTGTACGAGACCTGTCTGCCCTCCCTACAAATTCAAGGACTGATACTGACAAAAGATGAAACCAGCAGCGACGACTAGTGGGCGATATCAAACACGACATATATAATGTAAGATGGAGTCCAAAGTCAGACTCCGCCGGCACCACTAATGTATCGCGAGTAGAGAAAGTTCCGCAATCCAAAATATAAATGAATAGGTCAATAAGACAAATGTTTTTGATTGGAAATTAATAAATAAAAGGGGGAGCTACTAAAGCGACCCACAGTCGAGGAAGCGGGCCCGGGGAGACCCCACGTATTAACGCGGTAGCGTTAAGGAGTTCGTGTCGCAGAATAGCCGGTGGCGTCGGCGGCGTTGGCCGTGAGCGATAAATCGTGGCATGCACTTCATAAATAAACATGCACTTCATAAATAAAAAGCAACTTCCAAGATGGGCTGGGTGGGAATCGAACCAGGGTCTCCGGACTGTGAGACTGAGACGCTACCACTCAGCCACGAGTTTTTTTTCTTTATTGCCGATGATCTTCTCTGTTGCTGTGTACAGAGCCTTGTATAGCGGCCGTCTAGGTCAAGACGTACTCAGCCACGAGTTTGATGCTTGAAAGCGGTACAAAAACCCTTCTAGTGAATGCGGTGTTGCCTTAGAAACGTGCCGTAGAACGTTATACTGCGGTGTATATCGGTAATTATGAGCATGTTACTTACAGAAGTCGCAGTTACACGAGTAGCGAAGTACGTTTCCGCTACATTTCTTCTGCGCTCTGCGCACATGCAGAGCTAGCTTGCGGTAAACACAGAAGAACCCCTGCTCGCAATGTGCGGCGCTGCCACGGCACGTGGCGCGCCACTCGCCCCTGACGTTTCGCCGTGCACCCTCACGGGTTGTAGAATCGAGCGTCTTTCCTTTCTTTAGATCACAATCTTCGCTCACCCGCTTCTTCCCTTCAGGCCGCGCGGGTACCGGTGCGAGGATGCCCCAATACCCTTACGTTTAATAAGTTCTCTCGACGAGGTGCAAAACGCTATCGCGTTACACTCTTAAAGGTGAAGCTTAAGCGTCCTCCAAATTGTTTCCTCTGGGAAGTAGCCGGAGGGTTAGGTTGTACGGTAATGGGAAGTAGTAATTAGGATAGGGTTATGGGAAGTTGGACGAAAATGTAGGCAGCGTAGGATTTTGAATGGCAGACAATTCGAGTCAAGCTCCCATATGGGCCTCCGTAGAGGGCGAGCACTCGCTCTTAGCAGAATATGCGGCCCTCGGCCCTTGGATCATTCCTCCACAGCAATGCGTTCGCTGGGTCTCCGGCGTCTCAGACAGATTCCCCACATAAATCCGCTTTTGAGGTTCCCCGTCCCCCAAGCCCGGTTCTCCCACTCCGACTCTAGTTGAAGTACTGAGAGGTAGATTTCACAACGTTCATAGCTACTTCAAGGTACTCGGCAAGTGATCAGACTTTTCTGGCGCACAATGATGGATACTATTCCCCCTGTTTTCGCTCGGTAGTACACGTTGGAAAGTACATTTCATCGGCGTCCCTGCAGCCAAGGGTAATGCTTTAATCCCATACATTGCATATCTTGCTTACGTCCGCCTCGTGCTGGAGGGCCTTGCATCCTACAGAAGATGCTTCCCGCGTGAGCACTTAGTGAATTGTTCACCGGCTACTAACCGTTTTAGAGGTCGGCTTTCACGCCGTTCCTGCAACGTTACTGTGCCGATCGCTTTTACTAAGGGCTTTAGCACAGTTCTGTGCCCCTACTCACTCACGACTCCTACTTCATGGTATGTACTCAGCCTTTAGGCTTTTCTGTACTAGGCGCTTCCACCTGTATTCCACCAGACTTTTCCCAAGTTTCGGTATTACTAGCTTTTAGCTACTCTCCACCTCCTTTCCGCTCTTTCCAGCCAAAGGTGAGTTCCCCAGAACCCGAGCTGGTTTCGCCCCAGCCGCCATGATTACGTCGAGGCACCGCTCTCTTCGGCAACGGAAACCAACGCGTTTGCGGCTGGGTAATGCCTTTAGGTACGAGGGTAATTTTCGGTCCAGCGTAACGAGTCAGCTAACTACGTTTCCTAACCGTACTCCGCAAATACGCCACCGTTCCCTAGGCAGCGGGCAGGGCTTTCCATCGGCCTGCCGACCGCCCCGCATTTTGTTTTTTTTTCAGCACCCAAAGTTAGCTAACTGCGTTTCCTAACCGTACTCCGCAGTTACGCCGCCTTTCTCTCGGCAGCGGGCAGGGCTTTCCCTTAGCCTGCCGACCAACTCAGATACTGAAGGAGGAGGAGGAGGAGGAAAAACATTTATTATGTAAACTTCCTTTTCTTCCTGAGTGGAGCCCTCAGTCCAGGGCTCCATGTGCCGCCTCAATACTGAAGGAGGGCCCAGCATCAGAACTCAGCTAGCCGCGTTTCCTTGCGTACTCCGCAGCTACGCCGCCGTTCCCTTGCCGTGGGCAGGGCCCTTGGCCTGCCGACCAACTCTAATACTGAACTCAAATAACGGGATTCCAAACGAACAGAAGAGTTAAACGTCCGTGAGGTCTCTTTCCGGAAACAAGAAAGGAATCATAGCAGACTACCACGCCGCCCAGAGGACTCTCCGAATCCTGTGCCATTATCCAGTCCAGGGGACGCTGAGGCTCAATGAATCCTACCAAGTCCATGGAGACGAGGTAGGAGCAAGAAGCATAAGGGGAGCTTTACGGGCAAGGTTTACCTAGAGAGTAAGCGCAGCGATCAACAGGACGAGCAAATTAAAGAATTAAGGTAAATGGTCGAAAATTTATTGGTGATAGTAGAATCACAACGGTCCGAAATCCAAACCTAAAGAAAACATCGATTCAGGCAACCTCAACCACCCTTTAGAAAAAAGACTTCCCCAGCAGCAAGTAAAAAGCCGCAGGGAGGTGATAAGATGGGGACAGAGGCATCCCTCCCGTCACCTGTGAAAAGCAAAAATTCGAGACACTAACAACATTCAGGCCTTGCAGGAAAACTTAGCAGATTTGTGACGGCTAGATGCCAAGTCGAATGAAAATTATGTATCATATCAACATCCAAGCTCAGGCTATCATCGGGGCAATTTATAAACAGACCGAGGAATGCCTAAGGTTAATAAATGAGATGGCCGCCATAAACGAGTGGCGGTAGAATATGGAGCAGATCGTCTGGCAACTGCAAAATGGCCAGGCGCGCAAAATAAAATAAAATCTGCAGTGGAAATGTCGCTGCCTCCTCCGCGAGCGGCCGATTATGCAACAGTACTTTCCGCTATTAGATCAGACTTACTGTGCAATTGCTGTCCAAGAACTGGGGGGTCCGCAAACGTATAAGACTATCACGCACATGGCAGGGGTGGGGGGCAGTACATAATTGGAATCGCTCTGATCGAGACAGCACTTTCATGCGTCGTTTTGAGCGCCGCTTCATGTGTGTGAATCTGGTGATCATCTCGAAAAAATTCACAAACTTTAGCTAATGAAAACAGTCATCGAGTATTGTTTTGGCAAAATTGAACTGAAACTGACAATTGCTTACATAGCAATACGCGCGTACAATCACCACGGAGCGCCGTTGTGACACTGGTTTGCCGAGCAATGCGACAAGCGGTGAGGAAGATTTGTCGGCGCTACTAGTGGGGGTAAAATATGCCGATTAAAAAAACGTCTGCATACAAACGTTTTATCGAGCTTATTTTATTCTGATATAGGCTTGCTATAGTGAAGCGGTGAGTGAAGATAAACCTTTGTTATAGCATTGAGTCGCTGACCCGTTCCGAGTGCCGTCCAGCGCAACAGACTATGCCTAGGGACGGTAGGGCAGGCGGACAGCAGTACAGTTCGTCGCCCTGCGCGCTAGTGGGAGGCGCCGTTGCCGAAGGCTCAGCATTTGTACAGGCATGCTAGTGTTGCACGAGCAGAGCAGGCAGTCGTGATAACATTTGTCCTTTCTGGTAGAATGCCAAAGAGTGCTACACTACCTCACTGCTGCGACGCCGGCCGCTTCGGTCTCGGCTACCCTGACCGACAACAATGCCGTCCGCCGAACATTGCCGCGCCGTCGCCTGCAGCCTTGGAAACTTTTAGTTAATGAATATTGCCATTAAGCATAATTTTGACTACAGTGAGCTGTCGTGCTCTCCATACGTTAGATCTGTTCGAACACTGCAGATGCAAGAGAACAACCGAAATGAGCTGAACAGCAGCATCGCCTCTTACGTCAAAAAAGTGTGCAATGACGTCACAAATACTTGAATAATGTTCTTACAGGAAACCTACGTCCCATTCAATGCGGTAGCGATAGGTCCGGAATTCAAGAGCGACCATTTTCACAAGCTTTAAAAAATGAAATAAAATCTTTTCTATGCTTCCCTTGAGTCTGACACCTCACTGTGATGGTGTTCAAACACAAAGGAAGCACATGACAAGCTTTGCACAACTTTGTAACATGGTGTCTCTACCCTTTTCACTTCATGCTTGTGAAAATTGATGAAGCACGTCGTCCAGACCAGACTAATAAGATTCGTGGATCAGGGCGATCTGTGGTCACATCAGGTGGTCAGGTTCAGACCTCACTTGTATACGCAGGACGTCATGAAATGTGACATAATAGGTTTAAGGTCTAAAGGTGCGAAAGCAATTGTGGGGTTACATCTCAGGAGGCTTTTTAAAACGTAAAGCATGAGGTGGTCATGTAAGGGCTGAAGAAGAATAATGTAGGTATCAGGACGTATCGGCCTATCAGAGACTTCCTGATGAGCGGAACTGCCCGATTGAATTTCCATACGCTGGAATGAGCGATAATCGGGCCAAGGAATACGGGTATGCCTCACGGATTGATGCTGTTTCCTCTACTCTTCAGCGTGGCAATTAAGGAACTTCATGATTTATGGAAAAAGCTTAAGGGATTAATATTTAGTATATATACTGATATCACTATTTGGGTCAAACGGGGAAGTAATTCGGCCGCCGAAATCGGCTCCAAACCACCGCAGACATTATAGTCGATTACGCGGTGGAGAGAGGCCTACCGTGCTCTCTGAAGAAGTAAGAATTGTTTATATACCACCCGAAGCACGTAAGATGCAAGCCGTCGTCGGAAATCAAAATTAAATGTACAATAAGCAAGTACCAACAGCCGAGTAATTCATAATCATTGACATGATTCTCCAGTCACACGGACACAATGGAAAGTTTATTAGGAGGCTGGTGAATCGCGCGATGCAGACCCTGGGCATAATTAGGCGGGTGGCCAGTAGGGGTTCGATGTACCCGCCAGCAGGGGTTCGATGTCAAAGGAATGGAAATGGATAAAGCTGGTAGAGGTGTACATTTTCAGCCCGGTGGGCTACGCAATTGCGCATCTAGATTTGAAAGCAGTGCAAAAAGAAAAGATTGAGTCTCTAATGTGTAAATGCGCAAATATGGGTCTGGGACCTACCATGTGCACATCCACAGAGAGACTCATGGCACTAGGGGTACAAAACACAGGGTCATAACTTGCGTAAGCGGTGCAAACCTCTCAAATAAAAAGGCGTAGCACCGAGAGTACGGGAAGAGTCATTTTGACCAAAGTTGGAATAAATCTGGATAGGGCCCCACCGCCAAAGGTGGAGCTAGATACAAGAGTTAGACAAAATCTGACACCTCCCATAACAAAAAGCATGCACCCGGAATGTAACAAAGACAGGAGGAAACAACGAGCCGAAGAATAAAAAAATTGATTCTGAGAAACTTCATAACGTGAGGTGGCATATGTAACCGCGGCAGGTGATGGTGGCGGTTTTACCGTGGCAGCGGTCGTCAGCGGCAGGGGCATCGCGTAGCAGCCGCCACTTTGCCCGGGCGGAGCATGAAAGTAGCTGAGGTGTTTGCAATCGCGTTTGTTTTCCTCAGACCGGAAGCTCAGATTGTCATCAGTGACAGTCAAACTGTCATCAAAATTTTAGCAAGGGAAGGATCTTGCCCTTAACGGCCAGAATATCTGACCAGATAAAGTTGGATAAGAAAATTTAGAATATTTGGACTCCGGCACATGAAGCCGTCCAAGCCTACGAGGGTGCCCACAAGCTGACTCGAGATCTCTACCGCCAAGCGGCCACTGGGTCTCTCGATTACTGAGTGAGCGGAGAGCGCATGCTCAAATATAAAGAGATTACGCAGCACTATAGATTGGTTCGTCCGACACCACGGTAAGATACTTAGCCGAAAACAACAGTACACCATAGCGGAAATTTTAGAGCAACAATGGAATAATTTCATAATTTTTTCTCTGAGGAATAGCATTTTTGCAAGGCATGCGTCTATTACGGATTGAATCTAATGCATATTTCCACATAATCATTCTCTTAGTGGCCCTCAATTGTTGCGCCAATGACACAGTGAACACTGGCGCTGGCTTTACGTGTGATATCGGCGCACAGTGGTTTATTCTGCCTCCAGTGGCGCTTGGGCCAAGTAGTCAAAAAAACATTTCGGCGCCAATATATTTCATCTCGTAAAATTACCAACACAGTATCCGTTATTAAAACTATTGCGCGGCTACGTTAATGGCTGCAGTGTGAGGCTATCCGTTGGCGTCTGCGTTCACATGCATTCATGATGCTAACTGCTTCATCATCACTCTCTTATATCATCCTCTGTTATCTCATGAACACTCATTTCACATATACATGACATACATTAAGATACAGCTTTATATAAGAGCTCACCTGGCTCTATGCATTTACCCAGTGGTCGCCTAGAGGTTTCACGCCTTACACGTATCGCATATACATTCGGCTCGATTCCCAAGCCACATTCCAATATTTCAGGTAACGAGTTGGTGAATTGAACTTCGAGTTGAAATACGTCACCTCGGTGCCTGCAATTCATGCGACGTCACAAACTTTCTTATTCCTGGGGCATGCGTTTGATTTATTGCTCCGAATGACGAGAAACCGAATAAAGATTTCCGCTGGCATGGTAATCTTAACATACCTTCCATATTTTGAGACAACCTTCGGCGCAAACTGATGACAACTTTGCAACTCCGTCGCTTTTTCTTCCTATTCCACTTTTCTCCTTACGCTTCCACCTTTCTCTCTTTCGCCAATGTCTTCTTCAATCGCACTGCACACCCACGCACCGCCTTCCATTCTCGCTTTTCTGTGGGGTTTGCTCATGAGAAATCGGCACGATTGTTTTTTCTGGTTTATCGTGCTTCATCATTCGACATCTCCATGCAGGGCCCTCAGGTTGCAGAATATTCATTCTGCCTTAATAACGTCTTTAACACACCACTCTCTACGCATTTTTGTGGCTCCAGCGTAACATTCCTTCTTTTTTTCTTACAACCCAAGGTATAGAGACACTTGTTGCCATTGATCGCTCTTCTAAATACAGGAAATAATTTTTATCTCAGCTTTTCGCGAACATTTTTAGAAAACATAACCCAGCGAAGGAATGCCAGTACAAAACACAAAAGAACTGTTTGCGGTGCTGGGGAACCTTTGACCAGCAACCATCGGCCACAAATAAACGCGGCTAATAGCGCGATGAGTACGCCAAATACAATGGATTTGCAAATCAAGAAGGGAAGACTTATAGCGTTCTTTCGAAAAAATATTCGGTGCATCCACTGCTTGAAACCTCCCATTGTACAAGTTCTATTTCAGCAAGTCATGACTACATACTCAGCGCATAAAATGACATGCCACGACTCTAATTTCGTTTTTGTTTTTTGCACAACTCAGCATCTGTCTAACAGCGCGGGGATAATCAAGGTTGAGGCAACAAGGCACCCAACCTCAGCTTTCTGGCACTCTATACATGAACAGTTATGCTGGAGCGTAGTTACGACAAACTTCTTCCTGTAAAAAAATGTGACGTGTTGCGACCTCATGCAGTGGTTGTATAGTGTCAAGGGTCAGGCACAGCTCAAACGTAGACGCACATTTACCAGTTAACAGCAAAAAGGTGGCGAATGTTTTCCAAGTTCTCTCATATCATCGCAAACAGAAATAGCATTTCTGTGCGTGCCCCATTATTATTGTTGCGCCCAAGCGTTTGCGCAAATATCGCGATGACTTTTCTCTGCTTTGTACAAAACAAAAAAAAAAGCTAACCCGAAAGATAGGAGTAGTGAAAAGATTCTTGCAACACGTTAAAAGCGTATGCCATCGGATGCAATCGCAGTCCTAGCGGCCGCTTCGATTTTCGCTCGTTTCCGACTTTGTTTAGCATCTTGGCAACTGGTTACTTTAGTTTAATGATGTTTCATGGTCGCTGCAACCTGCCTTGCAAAGCTACTGTCTCTGTGTTTAGCGATAGTGGATACACCACGCCGCCTGGTGCATTATCGTGACACTAAGCTCGCACAACACCCCCCCCCCCCCTCCATTGCCGAAATAGCGTTTCTGTATTCGTACTTACCTAGGCTAAAATACGTTGTGGAGCAGATGCAACATCATAAAGAAGGCGGCGTTCAACGGAGAGCGGTAGAGTCTCTTCCAGTTGATGGAGACGACAACAGTTGGTCAAGAGCGCTATAGTATGTTGTACACTTTACAATGGGCTTGATTGCCTGGGGCGATGCAATAGCGCTATCATGTCTAGGCCACGGAAGCTGACCTATTCTGGTACGGATTGTAAACCGAGCTTGTGAATGCTCCTTGCGGCGCGCATGTGCAGCGTTTCAAGTATAAGATTCGGATGCATGAACTGTAAATGTCTTGCGCAGATGAATTATCATTTAGAATGAAGACCATTATGCTTCCAGCACAGCGCTAAAGTTCAATGGGTAAATATTCGGAGCAGGATGAAACTGATGTGCGCATTGATCAACGAAGCTTACAATCTAAACTGCAAGCCGCACAACAGATAAACACCAACCGCAAATTGTATTCATCAGGACTCAAGCAAATAAAATACCATACAACGCTTCTAGTCTCACATATTTAACACATAAACCAGCACATTTAGAAACGGTCTTGTTAACCGGCTAATTTAGGCGATACCATAACGGATCTTTAATTCGGCAATTAAAAAGGGTGACATAAGCCTTAGGAGTTCTACTATTTAGTGGTGTAGCGGGAATACCAGTAGACATGTATGGTGAAGGAGCAGGGGTGCAATTTCTGTCCCGCAAGCATTACTGAACACTGCACGTGCTCCCGGCTCTACAGCTTGCTGTATTTTTAAACTTAAAGGGACACTGCAGCAATTTTTGCAAAAGTTGGGCTTTCAGCAGGAAGTCATAGTTTTTATGCTGCGAACTCGAATATCAGACTAAAATTAGGCAGAAGAAAGGAGAAATAGCCTTTTTTCAGCATAAACACGCAGCCGTCGCAACGGGGCTCACCGCGGGTCGCGCCGTCGCCCATGATTGGCCAAGATGTCGCGTGACGACATTGGCGTGCCATTTTCACACGAATGACCATCGGGATCTTTGCCGCATGTATGCGTACCAGATACGCCCGCAAAAAATGCAGCATTTTTGTTGTGGGGAGCGTAGATTTGGCATGAAAACTTGCTTTGGTTACAGTGAGGAATTTTGAAAAGTAGTGTGTGTCTATACTAGCAGAAACTACATGGCCCTCTGCGAAACCTCGGCCCGCATATTCCTGGGAAGCAAGGGCAGCGAACAATGCCCTAGCTGACTATTTCCGTCTCAGGCCTCTCGCCCCACCCGAAAGGTCATTTTTGTGACAACTGAACCCTATGCTTTGTGTACCAAATCCTGCTTTGAATGCCAGTCATGGTACCTTCAGGAAACATCTCCTTCGCACCCATACCTTCATGAGAAAACCGTGCTCCAAAATGTGTTTTCTTACAAGAGCTTCGTCGTTTTCATTTCGAACATAATGTGCATCCCAAACAAGACAGGACTACGTAAAATGATGAGGCAGCGCCGGGTGCAAAATTGCAAGTCCATGTATGAACAACTTCGATGATTGATTGCTTGGACGTACCAAAGGAAACTTTGCTCTTTGCGCACCTTACCTGAATGCACCTATACCCAGCTGAGCGGTAAACTCCTTATCTTCTAATAATACTCCCGTAAGGGTTACACGAACATATCAGGCACGTGCCGTGCTAGAAAAGATCTCGCAGTCTTCACAACCTAGCTTCTACACTGCCGTGGGCTCTTCTTAATCATCTGCTAGTTCGCAAAAATAATCAGTGCGTGCTACTGATGAGTTATCCATTTTTAGTACAGAAGCCGTTGCGCTAAGCTTTTGCACAAAAAAAAAGAAAAGAAACAGAGACACGCGAATACAACCATGCACCGATGCTATCTGACTGTCAAATCATGAAATTGCAGTCCATGAACGGATTGCAGATGACTGTCCCGACTGCTTCGCACAAGGAAACAGAAGGAACCGCATCATGGTTCAGTCATGCCTTTTTGTCAAAGCCCTATAAAAACCGCATTAGGAACAAACTGCACGTAGTCACAGTTACGAAAATGCTTCGAGTAAAATGCTTCCTTTGGTCGGCTTGAATTTATCTCTCTTCTCAGCAACGCCGCATTGCGCCGCGAGCTTTTAATACAATTGAAGATTACATCTTCGCGTCCACAGCTGTTCGTGCATCCGAACACATGCAGAGCTGTGTTTATCAGGTGCACAACACTAAATTGACGTGATTTGTACGTCCGCAACGCACGAAGAACGACGAACAGCGTACGCCGAAAACTCCCTCCGTTGGCTCTGATTGCCTCCGGCTCCTCACGGTGGCGTCACGACGGACGGAGAAGCGAGGTTCCTGCCTCCGCTTTTTTCCTCTGTAGCAGTCGCACGGGCCGGGGGAAATTTGAACTGCGCACTTTCAGTCGACGATTGCGCCGGTGTTTTATGTATATTCAAAAAATAACTTCACAGGCATGATCAACAAATAATCTTCTTCAAAGTCCCATAGTATTGGTACATTTGAAAACCGCTGCAGTGTCCCTTTAAGCGATTCTATACGAGAAGCAGTAGCTCTCTTCTGCTTTTCTTTATACAGGAAGAGTCAAAGCAGTTACCTCTCCAGTTCTGATCCCACGTCTGTCCTGACGACATAAGACTAGGGCGAGTAGTCTTAAAAGAGTACGTATCACACACCAGGGCGCCGTTGACCGAAAGTTGGTTTCCGGCACTCAACTGCTATAGCTGCCCAGCCTTTTGATGGCTGTCGATGTTGAGTAGCCATATTACCTAACTGCCTTGTACCTCCTGGCCTTAACCGTCTGAGGTTCACCGGTACCACTTAACACATCATCGTCATCAGCAGCCGGACTATACGAAGTGCAGGGCGAACACCTCTCCAGTTTTCCTCCAGATAACCTGGTCCTGCGCTTGCTGTATTCACTTGACATCTGCGAAATTAACCTCATCCTCCTATATAATTTCCTGCGCCTCTTGCTACGCTTTCCTTCTCTTTCATTTCAATCGGTAACTCTCAGAGTCCATCGGATAGCCTTTCTTCGCACTACATATCCTACCCAAGCTCTTTTCTTTTCACTTTTGACTACAATGTCACTTACTTGAGCTATTTCTCCACCCACTTTGCATGCTTCCTATCTCCTAAAGTTACACCTACCATTTTCCGTTCTATAGCCCTTTGCGTTGTCCGCAACATAAGTAAAACCCTTCTTTTTAACCTCATTTTCCAACTCCATATAGGAGTACCTGCAGGATGAAACTATTACACAGTTTCCTATTGTCGCAATGTGCGAGTACCTTCAAAATACGCTTCATCGTAATCTTATTCTCCTCGGTATTTCCCTTCCGCGGTCCGAATCTGCGGTTACATCATGCCCTAAGTAGACATATTGGACTACTACTTCCAGTGCGTCGCTGCATATTCTAAATTGCAGTTCCTTTACTAGGCCGTACAATATTACCTAAGTGTTCTGCATATTATTGTCTAGGCCTACCTTTTGGCTTCTATGTATAGATCATTAAAAATTAATTACAATTGGTCCGCTGAATTACTTAACAAGGCAAAGTCATCACCGAATCGCAGATTACTAGAATGTTCTTCATCTACTTTGATGCAAAGTTGCTTCCATTCTGTCTTCGAATGCACCCTTTCAGCGAGCTATAAATATGACTTGGGAGATAGTGCCTCCTTGCCTAACACCTTTCCTAACTGAAAATTTATCACGCTGAATACAAGCATCTGCTAATATCTAATCAGGCTGAACTTTTCGGCAAAGGACCTTGAGAATGCCTTCAGGCTGCAGGAGATAAATAGTGGTCTGCTGTAATTTTTAAGCAATGAGTTTATGCTTTAAATTGCATGCTACGCTGGCCCCTTAGAAAGCGACACCTAGGGTTTGGCACAAGAAATGGGACCCGAAAGGGTTTTGTAATCTCCTTGAATTCTTGTGTGAAATCCTTGCTGCCATTATCAATCACCAGCCTGCCGGCACTCGATGCCTGACGAAAACAACATTTCAGCTGCACTATACCAAGAGAAGTTTTGAATCATTGAAACGAAGGAAATTATATTATTCATGCAAGCAATACATTATGCATGTAATGTAACTATGCTGCCTGGGTTGCGTAACTGAGCCAGTTGGTTCGTGGCAATCACACCGTTTTGTAAGCGAAGGACAGCAGTGCTCAGCGCAATTGTGTGTGCATCCTCGGTATTTGTATTCGTCTAAAAACGTGGTGGGTCCTAGAACCGTTGCGAGCGAACGATAAATGCTTGCTATCTGCCACACAGCTGTATACCGTCATCAAGGAGGAGGTTGACCGCCGGACAAAATGGGGGAGGGGGGCGAGCGTGGCGTGAACAAGTATTAGGGCGTCGACACCTCCACCTGATTTTGTGACTGACCTCAGCTGTAGAGCCACGCACAGCAAATGGGGACGGCCCCGCGCTTTTCTATGCTGCCTTCGCAGGCTTGCAGGCAGGATAAAGTGGAAGAGAGCGCGCGCCACAGCGAAAGCATTAGGCTTCCTGCTTGCAATCTTGTTTCGGTTGGCGAGTGCATATTTTTCTATATCTTGTATGGCTTGATTTTCTTTCTGGCCTGTTTGTCCCTTCAACCATAGAATATGCAGCTTCATGCTGCAAAACGAGATTGCGCCAGCGCTGCCATTGATGTTGTAGCGGCAGATTCTGCCCACGTCACAACATTACAAAAATTCGTTCTACCGTCAAGCACGTTCAAAACAGAAGCTGGCTCGCTGGCGATTGTTACGAAGGGCTTCAGTGCCTGCCATTCCCCGCTTTTGCCAGCAGAGTCCTATTCAACCATACGAAATGCAGCTTTATGCTGTAAAATGCTTTTGTTGTGCGAGTGACCACAATATTCTTTGGCAGCAGTTTATAAGAAACTAAATGACAACATTTCCTATATGATAAACGTGTACTTACTCTCCGGCAGGTATGCTTCACAGAAGCAGTGATGCGGAGCGTTTCGACCACAAAACACTCCCTCAACACCCCTGCGACGACATTCCTCGAAGCATTCGTTTTCGTCATGTGGGCAGCCATGCGAATCTGCAAGAATATAGTTTAGAACCGAAATAGAACTCACGATCTCGTAAGACGCAGCCACAAGCAAGATAGAAAAAGATAGCATCGAAACACAACCAGTTTTATTGTAATTAGGAAAATTTGTTACAGTGTCAAAAGATAAATATGCTATGACTATGCCGAACGCAGAAAAACAAGCAATATGTTTCTCCTGCCCGCGGAAATAAACGTTGGTCTCTTGTGAATTCCTATGCGCAGTTTTATTACTGCGTTGCTTCAGTATTGAAATGCGGTGGATACTAATAAGGCTGAGGACAGCACCCTACTACATTACAGTGCGATGAGTTTAGGAGCTTGCTTGAATTTTTTTCAACCTTCGTAGAGATAAAAGGCACAGGCATTGTTAACATCAAACCAATACCACAAAATGAAACAGCGTTAAGAAGATGTACTGAAATATATGCGATTATCTTCAACTACATTTATTTTTGATACTAACCAAATACGAGACCCCATCTACAAAGCGAATAATATGCGACTTTTGTAAGAGTTGAGCTCTCATCAATAAAAACATATAGAATAAAATATTGCCAGTGTGTACAACTTTAATAGGGTATGTCACAAGTTTTGTAGCCTGTTCTGAAAGCTTCACGCTTACGAGGGAAAAAATATGGTGCTTTGCGGGCTATGTTTAGGAATACGATAACAGAGATTATTTAAGGACCCGTAACACTAGCACGACATGACGCTGATTCGGTCGACGAACACCGCGTCTTCGTGATGTCTGCGTCTGTCAAACTGCGCTGACGGAAACAGTTGGCCGACAATCGGCGTCG
The DNA here is from genome assembly GCA_023969395.1 of Amblyomma maculatum. Lineage (NCBI taxonomy): Eukaryota > Metazoa > Arthropoda > Arachnida > Ixodida > Ixodidae > Amblyomma > Amblyomma maculatum. Next base: position 55,452 of record JAJIZL010036896.1, read on the forward strand.
ATGGCGCGTCGCTCGCAATTCGGCTGTCGGTCAACAGTCGCCTAACTCCTATATGACACAAGCGAGACAACGTGCCAGACCTGCCGCCGACAGGGCCCTCTTGTTTGTTTGTCACTACAAAGTTGCTTCTAATATTTTTTTTATGCCTGGCAATATTCTCGTTTTTAGAGTTACTCTTTTACTATTGTGCATGGCTTAATCAAATTATTCTTAAATCGATTAGTCAGGGCTTCTGTACTTTTATTTATATTTCATAAATTCAACCATACTAATGTAAACACCTCACCACTTGTATGGGCCGAGACTGAATGCTGCTAAATATTCAACGGCGGTGATGGCTGGCTGAGGAAAGCTGTGCTTAAATATTAAAAGCAGTCCATGCAAATAAGAGGAAATAAATATTTAAAAAGGAAACAGGCCAAACAAAGGTCTATGTGGGAGATTTGTTTATGATTGGCCACGAGCATGCGCTCGAAGACTGAGGCATGGGACGATTTCTAGAAATACAGCACTTAATGCGATCGCTATAGGTCAGGATGGTGACCCCACATCCTCGCTCTTGAGCCCCCGCATACTTTCCGGTGGTCTTCCTCGCAGCTAAGGCGCCAAGAAGGGCGGTGCTAAAGATTTACCTTACTCCCGGCAGCGAAATGTCAGGTGTTATTATTCAGGGGCATAAGCTTCTTATTGATCGCGTAGTGACAAATCTGTCGCCGAACATGACCTTTCAGTAGCCTTGTTTTGGCAACTTCTGTACTTGTTTCGTGCTTCCTCATGTACCCTCGAGTTGTCGAATTGTAGTATATGGGCGCTGTCAAGCCCAAAGTGACGCAAGGAAACATGAATTGTAACAATAATATTGATGCCATGTTGATGGTGCTGAGTAGTCCTAGGGATGTAGCAGCGATCAGCACTGTTTCGTTGTACTCCTGATACGTGTATCCAGACACCAGGGTCTCAAACTCACTCCATGTCCAGATCCAGCTGCCTCTGGCTCGCCATCCAGTAGAAACGACTTTGGTAGATTGCCGCAGCGTGAGAGAAGCTTGAAATGGTGACAGACTAGCCAGTGGCATAGCCATTCGATTAGTCCTATCAGATCAGCTTCCAGCTGCTTGTCAGTGCGGACGCCGTCCTTGTGGAGCTTCGCGGAGATAACTTCAAGTTCTGCGGATTATATCCTGCTTTCTGTTACCAGGTGATTTTTTAGGGCTCGTTGCTAGCTGGGGCCAAGGCACGTAATACTTTTTGGTATTCGTTCCGAAGTGTCTTTTTTTTAATGCTCTCCTGATTTCCCACAGAAGCAAAGAACCCCATGGCCTAAGAGTAGATGTTCTCATTCGAGTGTAGGCAGGCAAGTGATCTGGCTGGGACATTATCTGGGTGTCGGTCGTGCCCAAAGGGAATAGTGCTCTTCGGAGAGGAATGGCGCTACAAAAAACAAGAAGTGCTAGCTCAGGTAGTCGAAGATAGTGAGTCTGTCGGCCTTCGTTATCACTGTGAAAAGAGATGAAGCATATCGCAGGTTGTGACGATTATTCACAGAACTAATTTTCTGCAGCCCGCTGCTCTGCTTACTTTACCTTGGAATCCAAACCAGTTGCTCTTAGAGACAATCGGTTATTCTCTCTTCGAAATACATGTTCTGCTCATGCGCATGTCTTCTCCGCAAGTTCTACTAGGATATCAGTGACATCATTACTTTCCCTCATCCACTCTAATGTTTGAAGTCATTAGCCTCCCGTTTCTTATTTGCATTTTTAAGAACTTCCAAATGCACTCTTAGAAACTTATGGCACTGATATTGCAGGTTTATTACCGCCCCTCTTATGCACGGATTGTACACATGGCCTCTCTTTGCGACATACTGTGCCGAAATGGTCATAAGGATGGTGTCTTTTTATTTTAGGCAGCGCTGTCTACACCAAGAATGTAATATTTATTTTGCAATCCTTTGTTCGCACAAAGCAGTAAAGAGCCTCGCTAAGAGACTGCCTTGAATATTAGAGGGACCGCTGAAAACTGGAAAAAAATATGGCGCTACGGACGGCAAAGGAGGTACACAAAACACAGGACCACAAAACGAGCAGAGAAACAACAAGACCAGCTACGAATGTTGGCCAGTAAGAGGGCATGGCTAGGAATAATGTACTTAAAGGCAGGCGGCAAATGTAGGAAAGGAAGCAATGGCCTTGTTAAGGTTATCAATTACGATATAAAACACAATAAAGAGTTTGCCCATATTATTACACTAAGGAACTTGAAGAGCCACATCAAAGACTTGGATTGCCCCACAAATTGCATCATTAAGGTAATAATATGCTGCTGTTAGCGCTCCCACCTTCGAATCGTTAATAGGGAAAGGAAATATGAAGTTAAGGTTACATGGCTGTTCTGCAGCAAATAAAAGGTACTGGTTACTGGCAAATATCAGAGAATCTTTAATACACGCGCATAAATCCTTAAAGACAACTTGAGGAGTGCATTCTTGGAAATTAATAAAACCCAGCGACAAAATATCGGCATTACTCTGCATATGGGGCTCTCATAAAAAGGAGAAGCGTAGAAAGCACGAGAACAGAACTCGAACTCGATAACACAGCTCGACGAACACTACGTCTATTTATATCCTTTGTAACATTTGTACGGCCCAAAGTGCAGTATGCATGCGTATTTGAGACAATTATAAAAATAATTTTTCTAATACACTAAATAAAATACCAAAACGCTCTGCTAAATTAATCATAAAAGGGATTCGCCCAGACGAAGACAAGTCCGGACACTTGTCAAAACGTTGGCTCATCTGCGACCTGAGGCGTACCCTATTTACTCTTGTTCAGTTCTTTTTTATATCTTATTATGAAAGTGTCACAAAACTAAAAGCAATATTTGTCTCTCTGATTTAAATTACCGGCACAAACTCGCGAGACAATGTCTACATCGCAATGCTTATTATGTTCCGTGCGCGTCTGTTATCGTCCTGCCCTACCGCACCGCTTGCTGCACGAATTACGGAATGACCACCTATCATCCGCCAGCCTTCACATTTGTAGTCATTTTTCGTGCGTGCAACGAAAGATTGGATTGGCTTGTCGGCCGTAGTAGCACTCCCTACTGACCTACTACTCAAATCATCAATCTAAAAGATTGGAATGGCTTGTCGGCCGTAGTTGCACTCCATACTGAACTACTACTCAAATCATCAATCTAAACAATGTCATGATTTGAACTCACTCCCTCTTTAATGCCCCTTCAATGGGGCTTTTGAGATAGTAATAAATAAAAGAAATATACAAAGCTCGATTAGCCATCGGTGTTGGGAAGCTGTCGGGAATTTCAGTACATCAAGCGATTTCTCTCGGATCGCCAATCTTTCAACCGAATACAAGACGAAGAACACGGCCCATATAGACTGGGAACGAGAGGAACCCCACAGGGTGCGGTACTCTCGCCATTACTTTTCGATCTGGCCATGATGTAACTCCCGGCTCAGCTGGCGAAGGTCGAAGGCATCTAGCACGCGCTGTACGCTGACGACATAACCATCTGGTCCAAACACGGATCGGTTAGAGTCATTGAGGCCAACCTGCAGCAAACGGCGGAGATAGTGGACGCTTACGCCCGTCGCTACGGCCTTCAATGCTCACCGTCCAAATCCGAATTTGTGCACATTCGCCCGTCGTCTAAGTGCACCACCAATTAGGAACTATCCCTTGCCAGCGGTCCGATACCCGAGCACGATGAGTTTAGAGTACTTGGTCTCCTTATTCCCAAACTTCGACTGGCTTATGCAACACTACCAAACTGCGCAAGGTGGGGGACCAGGTGGGCCGGATGGTGCGCCGGGTTTCCTACAAACGCGGGGGTTATGGTGCACAGACGCTTTGCGGCTGGCGCATGCATTCGTGACCAGTCGAGTCTTCTACTCGACGCCTCACCTCCAACTGCGCAGGTTTGATGAGAAACCCCTCGAAGTGATTCTCAAAAAGATGTACAAGCGTCCCCTTGATCTCTCGATAAAAACATACAGCCAGCGTCTCATGGGTCTGGGGATGATAAACACATTAGCGGAGCTCCGGGCTGCGCACTTGACAAAGCGTTCAAAAAAGTCGTCGGGGCGCCGCTTATTAGCCTGAATACACATCCAGCACCCAACACTTCCGAAAGAGCGCTTGCGTATTCCTGAGATCTGGAGATATGCCCTGCACGTACGCCCTCTTCCGGCCAACATGACATGTGACGACCACAGTGGCAGGTGCCTTGCGCGGGCGGACTGGCCCGTCTCTATGGGAACAGACACGGAATATTCTACGTGGACTCCTCCAGTCCTCACCATGGAGGCTAGTACATGGCTGCAGTCGTCCAGCAAAAAATCACGGTGAACGGTATAGCGTTTCCAGCTCAAGACATAACATATGCGGAAGAAGTTGCCATTGCGTTAGCCGCCGCAGACAAGGACTCGCGAGTCATCAGCACCGACTCGAGAGAGGCCTGTGAAAATATTAATCAGGGGTACATTACTCTCTTTGTGCACCGCATCCTTCAAAACAGTGACTACCTCGGGGACCCCGCGTATGGAACGATTGTATGGGCTCCAGCTCACATGGGCCTCGAAGACAACGAAACAGCAGATGCCGCCGCCTGCGCACTCACTCTCCGGGCAACGCCTTCAGACACTTATGATACGAATCCCGAACCCAATCCGGCCCTCACTTTTCGAGCAATTACTGAATTATTTCAATTGGGCCATGCAATTTATCCTAAGCCTTGTAAGGGCCTTACAAAGGTGGAGGAACGCACACTCCTCCGCCTTTACACCAAAACGCTGCTGTGCCCGGCAGTTTTAAAACACTGATCCTGCCTGTACAGGAAAATTCCCGCACCTTGCGGAGAAGTATTCGGACATATTCCACAGAGTGCGGGCACGCCAGTCAACCCCGAACCTCGCCCTCAAACCCAACCCACCCAGGAGGAGTGGCAGGCAGCCCTGCTCGGCCAGGGGACCCTGGGCTACCGAGCCCGAGCCGCGGTGGTCGCCAATGGGCTCCTGTAATGAGGAGCCCACCTAGTGATTACGTGGGGTTCCGCTGCTGCCTCAAGCTTCCTCGAAATAAAGTTTATCACACGCACCCTCGAAAAGGGGGATAATAGTGAGATAGCTTCCATGAGTACGATAATGGAAGATATAAGCTAGGCAACCCGCTGGAATAGAAAGGGGATTTCACGAAGCTCGTTGAATGAATAAACAATCGACGCGATCAAACAACAACATGTAATTTCGTGAGAACTCGTGAACAAAAGAAGACAGAGGTACCCTAAGAGGAAAGAGATAAAATATTGGAACCTTTGCTACTAAAGTACGTAATGGGCTGGTCCCCGTACAAAGAAGAAAATAACAGTCAGCTTGTGGGTGGATTACTAAATTTCAGCGATGAAAATACACAGGTCGTAAAATTTATGGAACAATGTGAGCTCTCCAGGTAAAACAAAACAAAGTACCAGTGAATTCAAGAAGTTGAAACAAAATATTCAGCTACAGATAACCATGTGATTAAATCAGGACAACCTTAGACTGCAATCAAGCAAAGGATCAAGCAGGGTTTCGGAAACGGTACTCTACTATCGATCATATCCATACCATCAATCAGGTGATAGAAAAATGCTCGGAATATAACCAGCCCTTATACATAGCATTCATTTATTACGAAAAAGCATTTGACTCAGTTGAAACCTCGGCGGTGATGCAGGCATTGCGAAATCGGGGTAGACGAGCCGTATGTGAAAGTGCTGGAAGATATATATAGTGGCTGCACAGCAACCATAGTTCTGCATAAAGAAAGTAACAAAATTCCCATAAAGAAAGGTGTTAGGCAAGGAGACACAATCTCCCCAGTACTATTCACAGCTTGTTTAGAGGAAGTATTCTGAGACTTGGAATGGGAGCAGTTAGGGATACGGGTAGATGGAGAATACCTCAGTAATCTGCGATTTGCTGATGACACTGCCTTGCTAAGCAACTGGGGGGATGAACTGCAAATAATGATTGATGACCTAGACAGGAAAAATAGAAAGGTAGGCTTGAAAATCATTATGCAGAAGACTAAGGTAATGTTAAACAACCTCGGGAAGGAACAGCAGTTTACATTAGGTAGCGAAATACTGGAAGTAGTAGGCGAATATGTCTACTTAGGACAGGTAGTAACCGCAGATCCGGACCACGAAAAGGAAATAACAAGAAGAGTACGATTGGGATGGATCGCATTTGGCAAGCACTCGCAGATTATGACTAGCAGCTTACCGGTATCGCTCAAGACGAAAGTATACAACAGTTGCATCTTGCCTGTACTCAACTATGGGGCTGAAACGTGGAGGCTAACCAAGAGAGCTCTACTTAAGTTGAGGACAACCCAGAGGGCTATGGAACGAAAAATGGTAGGGGTAACATTAGGAGATAGAAAGCGTGCATAGTGGGTCAGAGAAATAACTCAAGTTAGCGACATTCTAGTAGAAATTAAGAAGAAATGGCCATGGGCAGGACATGTAGTGCGAAGAGAGGATAACCGATGGTCGCTGAGGGTAACTATCTGGATTCCAACGGAAGGAAATCGTAGCAGGGGGCGCCAGAAAGTTAGGGGGGCGGATGAGATTAAGAAGTTCGCAGGGGTCAAGTGGATGCAGCTAGCACAGAACCGGGTTAAGTGGAGAAATATGGGAGAGGCCTTAGCCCTGCAGTGGGTATAGTCAGGCTGATGATGATGATGATGATGAACCATGTGAGTTCTACTGCATGCATTCCGTCAGCTATATCAGCCATTTTGAGCGAGCATAGGGGAATTCTATTATGTTGCCCTCGACAACAGCAATATGCGATAAGAGCGAAATAAGTAGAAAGGGATTGAAATTTCCAAGAAAAAGGTTTAGAGGCAGAAGACGCCGCGAACTACATTCCACCGGTTATATGTGAATAACGTAAGAATTAGAGTACGGTAATCTTTCTAAATGAGAGAACAACCAAGGGCCAAATGGAAGGCAGCTTATAATTGAACCATCTAAACGAAAAAAAAACGCGAAGCCATTACAGCTAAGTGCCAATCCGCATGAACTGAAGAAATTCGGCATTTGCTGGTTAATAAACCTGGCCTAAAAAGCATAAAAGCCTTGCTTAGGCGTTGGAAATATTCACCGGGATTACGCGAATTTAGGACACCTTGTGACAAAATAAAATGTATCATTTGTAATGGGAAATGAGTTAGGATGGGACATAAAATCTCTATGACCGATTAAAATACCATATCTTATATAAATGTTGGCAATGCATGTGTTGAACATGAGAATGCAGTCTTTGGTAGGAAGTAAGAAGTTACTTAGAGAACATCTAACAGGGTTAGAAATATGAGCAATCAGATGATAGTCTGCGCTCAACACTCAGAACCTATGTATTACGGGAGCGGCATTCAGACACTTGTATTTAGCTGTGTTTGATATAGATTGGGCATACGTGAACGTAAAAACGGAACTTCTGTGGAGTACAATCCGACTAAACTAATCCAATCTATCAGCCACTCTCTATTTGTCTCCCTTTAGGAAACTTATTAAGGTAATAAAGCTAAAAACAAAAATACAGGTAACAAGCACAACTGCTGAGGTACGCAAATGATAATGACAAGGTTGCTTTTAAACTATACTGCTATTGATCCTTTATATTATAAATATCGAAAGCAGGCTTGCAGATCGTCCTTCATATTTTAACCTGTGGTACGGTATAGGCAGAACAATCGTTGAGCACATGATCACAGGACCGATATGATAAATTTAGCAGATAAACAAAGGACCTCAAAAACTGTGATCAGTTATTTTTAGAAGAAGGAAATGCTCTTGAATTCAATTTAGGCAGATAATAAATATTTGTTGTGTTGTAATACTTGAACCATTCAATTGATTAAAGCACAGGCTCATAAAATATGCACACATATGCCCTTATGAACATTGCAGTGTGCAGTATATAACGATATGCAGTATACTAGCAGACAATCTCACTTAAATCAAGATGTCAAAATCAACGCGAAATTTTGTAAGTCCGGATTTGTCACCAATTTTTATACGCCTTGTATGACTATTTCACCTGCAGATGGAATGAAATCTTTGATGATCTCAGCGCTTCGTTGATAGCAGGCAGGTAACGTGAGTATCAGATGAGATCATCAAATCAATGTGTTCAATTTGGAATACGGTATAAGGATAAATGATATTCGGACATATTGAAGTAATCGTCAATTTGCTTCCAGCAATTATAAAAGAGCACTATCTCTTCCGTTCCATATATTTAATACATTATTAAGAAAGTTTCTCCTTTCATACAAGATTCGGCATGAGGTATGCACCCAGTGGATGAACAGGTGATACCTGGTTGTGCTGCTAAGATTTTTGCGCTGTCCCATAAACTGTGATGTAATGTGGAGGTAAACAGGCAGCATCAAAGTTTTTAAATTTCGCACGAAATTAACGGCGCTTCAATTCCGTCCTGAAATATTTGCCTCAACTTCGATTTGGGCGGAATAAAAGAGAAAGTTTAATTAACAAGCAGCAGACTATTTTCAGTTTCCATATAATAACGCTGCAGTGTGCGGCTAAAACACAGCGTAGTACCGTTTGAGGTTAGCCACACCTACCTTTCAGCTCTTCTATTAGATCACCCGTGGGAAACACTTTTCCATACGGCCAGGATAAGGGATATTTTCCTACAAAAAGAATTGTCAGATGTAATTTGTGTATAAGTTCAAGAACACAAGGTGCCTTATTACCGTTTTGTAGCTAACCACCCAGATTTTTCACTTAGGAGCGGCAAGTCTATTTGCGTATAAAAATCTCATGGCCATGTCGCTTCGAACCATAGACATTGAAAGCATGTGCCCAACCGCGCGACCCACAAGCAAGGTAGGTGCACTTAACAGCTTGAATCGCTCAATGGACATGTGAGTGGTGTCTAGTTCTGCAGGCGCGCCTAATTATAGGACGGAGCTGGGTCACCACCGTCTGATCGCTTCGCATTAATGTTGCTCCTAACCACGTTTCTCGCTTTTCGTCTGGAATCGGCACTACTCAGTGCTTTTGCTTCGCAGAGTTACGAAAGAACTGTTTGCAGGTTTTACTCGTAAGGCTTTGAATGGAGGACGCTATCTCAAATCTCTTGCTGGGACTATAGTAATAAGGAAAACAAACATGCTCGGGTCAGCTAACTGGCTCTACAGGTGAGCCATCACTCTGCCTCGTGCGGACAGAATATATTGAGAGAAGGGAAAGAGAAATCGCGCCTGGCAGCTTTTATTGTCAGGCACCGAATCGGCAAAAATTGAAATGCCGGCATGCATAGAAGACAACAAAAAACCGGTGGCAAGGGTGGTCGTGGTGGTGGTGGTGGTGGTGGTGAAAACATTTATTGTTATATACACAGAGAAGTAGTGTAGTGATCTGAACAGTCACACCTTTAAAATCAGTTGGTGGGACCTTAGACAGGAACTCCATTGCCATTTTCGCCACATCCAGCGCCTGCTGCGTTAAGGCCTTTTCAGCCTCCATGAGGGTAGAGGATAAGGCGTAAAAGAATTCCACCGCAAAGGGCGAAGAACCCAGATTTCCAGCATGATGGAGGCAGTGGAAAGCGACGCCACCCAGCCTTCTCCCGAATCTGACCACTCTATAGATTGTGTGCAACATTTTTATATTTCCAGAGCATAAAAATAATTGCAAAATAGAAAGCCGGTGTGGCCTTGACATAGTGAGGAGTAGGTTACAGCTGAAACTTAAGAAAGATATTGCGTCTTTTTTTCTCCAAAACTAACTTAAATTGCTCACCGCGTTGGCGCAGAGGTTAAGACGCCCGACTACTGTATTTGAGTACTAGATCACGGGGCCGGCTGCTGGTGGCTGCGTTTTGGAACCGAAACGAACAGGCATCGTGTACTGCGCGATGTCGGTGCACAATAAAGATCTCTGTGTGATTAATATTGCTCCAAGG